>CM050167.1:242178451-242270951 GCA_027410445.1 Discoglossus pictus
AAAACTCTACAGTCAGTCCGTCCAGTCCTGGAGACTTCTCACAGGACATGGCACGGAGGGCTTCAGAGAGCTCTTGAAAAGATAGTGGTATATCAAGCCGCTCTCTTACACCCTCACTGACTGTGGGGAGCCCCTCCCATAGCACCCTGCAGGCGTCTGGAGAAATGGGATCCGGAGAGTAAAGATCTTTATAAAAGTTCCGGGCTCTATCCCGGATACTCTCCGGATCTGTAAGGGGGGCACCGTCTTCATCTAGAAGACAGGTGATGTGCCTACTGTTACCCCCCTTTTTCTCCAGTGAGTAGAAGAGGCGCGAGCCGCGGTCTAGATCTTTGAGAAAACCTAAGCGGCTGCGCACGTATGCCCCCTTGGCCTGGTGTCGTTCCAGGTCACAGAGGACACCCTTCCTCTCTACATACTCGCTCTGCAGGGATTGGTCCCTACAAGTGAACAGCCTCTGCTCCAGATGGAGTACCTCCCCCCGGAGTGACTCCAACTCAGCTTCGCGCTGCCCACTCGCACCCTTGGTATATTCCTGACACAGAAGTCGCAAATGAACCTTGCCCACGTCCCACCACAGTTTTAACGTGGCAAAGTCCCCCTTGCAACCCCTCCAGTCCGTCCAAAACTCCCGGATCAATGTCACGAGCCCCTGGTCCTTCAACAAAGCATTGTTGAAGTGCCAATAGGCGGCTCGTGGCGCTGTTGGCGTTAGCGCCACTGTCACAGACACACAGTTGTGGTCTGTGAACGGAGCCAGCCTAATGGCACAAGAACCGACTCGTGACATATAGTGACTAGATATATATAGTCTGTCGATCCGGGAGTGGGACACCAGACCGGCTCTCACCCTGACGTAGGTGAAACCGTCTGATGCCCCTGGGTTCTGCTCTCGCCAGATGTCCTCCAGGGAGAAGCGGGCGATGATCTCCCGCAGGGCTGACGCAGAAGGCGGGTACGGCTCTGGACTATTCCGGTCCAGAGCGTCGAGGGTGCAGTTGAAATCACCCCCGAGTACCAAACACTCATCTGCGTCAACCGTCTCCAAAAACTGGGACAGTCTGGCGAGGAACCTCACTCTCTCGAGCCCTCCAGCAGGGGCATATATATTAACTAGGTTAATGATGCTACCCTGCTCTCGGACCCGGAGGTGGATTAGACGGCCTGGGATAACAGCTTTCACAAGCAGCAGCTCTGGCTGAAAAGACTCTGAGAACAGGGTCACCACTCCACATGACGCCGATGTGAAGTGGCTGAAGAAGACCCTGCCTCTCCACTCCAGTTGCCACGAGGCCTCAGCCTCTGGAGTGGTGTGAGTTTCCTGCAGGAAGCTCACAGAGTACCCTCCCTGATATAAATAGGAGAGTACCTGGAACCTGCGGAAACTGTCTTGACAGCCATTGGTATTTAGCGTGCTGATGTGCAAAGCCATTACTGCGTGTCAGGAATTGTGCGTTCCTCAGACCCTTGAGACTGCTGATAGGACACGCACATTTTATAGAATTTCCGGACGCGGAGATGCTCCGCAGTCCCAGAATTCTTGGCCCTAGTGCTGACCACTAGATATTGCTGGAGAGAGTGGAGAATAAACGACATATTCTTCCACCTCTCCAAGGCCAGCCGCACCTTCCTTTTCTTTTGTCCATGAAGGGTGCTCTCAAGGAATAGATCTATTTCCTTGACAGGGATAACCCACCCAGAATCTGATGTTCCTTCTAGTGGGTCACCCCTGGGCTCCTCTTGGCTGAGGGCTTTTACTCCATCCTCCCCGGCTGGAGTCAGTTTCCTCAGCTTTATTCTCAGGGACCCCCTCTTAGATGATACAGAAGGAGTCCCTTTAGCACCCTTCAAGGTAAATAATGGACCCTTGGATTGCTGCTGCACCCCTGTAGCTTCAGGAGTGCATTCAGGGGTAGCTGGCTGGACAGCAGTGGCTGGCATGGCTTCCTTAATGGAAGCCTTGGAGGCTTTATATGCCTCCTCTGCCAGTTCCACCGCTGCTTGCTCAGCTTGGATGGCACCGATGTTAGGGTCAGTGGACGGCTGAGGAGGGTAGACAGGCTCTCCCATGATGTTAACAGGAAAACCTGTTTTATCACCCTCCCCCATTTCCACTTCCCCTTGTGCCACATCCCCCCTGACAGACAAATCCATGGGGTCCTGAATGGGGGTCATGCCTATATTCCCCCCCTCCAGTAGTGACTCGGCCTGGGGCTCTAACAAAGCCCGAGGTACGTCACTAGAGAGTGACACTGGAGGAGGAGACTGACTGGTGCCCTTGAAGCTCAGCACCTCAGGGACACTGACTACCCATTCAGCAGGGGCTTTGTTGGGTCCCCCCTCAAAGGCCAGAGGCAGAACCTGATCTTTCTTGTCTACCCCTGCCTCACGTGGGAGACCCTCTTGCCCCTGCTTTTCCTCCAGACCCTTTTCCACATTAACCCCTATAGGGTCTGGAGAGAGAGATGTGTGGTCTGGCACCGGCTGGCTGAGCTTAATAACTGGGCCAGACAATGTCACCGGATGAGGAGGAGATGTTTTGTTCCTCTTCTTGCTTTTAGAGGGAGGTGCTCCACTATAGAGCACTTCCCACTTATCAGCAACCTCCCTGTTGGTTTTATGCTTCCTCTTCCTGGGGACGTCACTCCTGGAAGAGGAGCTGCCACTAGCTGCCTCCCCTGCAGAGGGCTTATTATCCCTCTGCTTACACTGTGCCCCCACACTAACTGATGTAATAATGGTGGGGGCAGATTGGGACTTGGGAGATGCAGCTGTGACACTGGGAGGACCGGTGACATTCTTCCCCTTTTTCCCCGTGTCTGCAGTCTTGCTGGAGACCACAGACACAGATGGCTTTTTTGGGGAAGAAGGGGGTTTGGAGGCCGTGGTGGTGGCTTGAGGAACGGCCTCCTTGCCTGAGCTCTGTGGGGGGGCTATGACCCTTGAGGTCCCCGCTGTTATGGGCTCAGCGGGGATGGGTGCCGTACTGACGGAGGTGCCATTTGCTGGGGCTGGGGCATGATGCTTTACATTAGGACAATTCCTACGTGTATGCCCCAACCCTTTGCAATGATAGCACTGCACCTCCGTAGTGCTGTAAAAAATCCTGTACAGCACCCCCTCAAATGGAACCCCAAAAGACCCCTCTATGTTTTCTGCGCCCTGAGGCAGGCACATTTGTACCTGCCTCTTGAAAGAGAGCACATGACGAAGTGCTCTCTCTCTGCACCCCAGGGGAATTTTAATAAATGGTGTTTTTACTTCCCCTAGGGTTAGCAGGTGGGGGCGCAGGAGGGAGTCTGGTAGGAAGGGGGGCACATTAGAGAGTGTTACTTTTGTGCCCAACCCTTCCAGGGGTTCTATTGGGACATATAATCCCCCCACTGTGATGCCTCTCTGTATAAGAATGTGTGCAGCAGCCAGAGTACGGGTAAAGAAAACTGCTTTCCCGTACATTTTGCTGGCTGCTACTATAACAGAGGGGCTGATGACATTAGCTGCAGCACGCAGATAGATATCAATGCTGTAGACCCCAGACATCTGACATTTAACCCCATGCTTCCTAGTGATCTGCCCCTCAGCCCCAGCGGTGGTATTACTGGGGCCAGCAGAAACCACCTGTGACCAGGTATTAGCCACAGGGGTAGGTCTGCTGGCAGAACCACCAGGAGCTGGGGCTGCCTTATCTGCCTGGGGCCTATGCTGTGCAGTGCTGCAGCTAGGATTTTCAGGGGGCCATTATTCCCCCTTTTGACCCCTGAGGCTTCTTAGTGGTCTTATCCCTCATGTTTAGACCCTTTTTTTTTTAGTTTATTTGTTTTATTTATTTTTATTTTTTGTTTTATGATTTTCTACTGTTTTCTTTTTTTTTAAATATAAAAGTGTGAAAAAGAAACAAAAAGACAAAACTAAGGGAGACAAAAACTAAGGGAGAGAGAGAGGTGATGCTTGGCAGTGGAAGGGTTAATGGCCTGTTGCAAGGTGTACTAATTGCAACAACACAGAGAACACAGAGGCTTTTTAACCCCTCTGTGTCTCTGTGTCAGATGTTAAAAAAAAAGCCTTAACAACAAAAAATCTAATTGTTTTCCCCCCCACTGCCTACAAAGATGTTACTTGTCTTCTCTCCCCCAAAACATTTAACCCAACACCAAACAAACAAAACTTCAACAAAACCTAATAAACTTTTTAAAAGAAAAAAAGTCAAAGTAACAAAGCTCCAGGAGTGAAGGTGTAGTGCTAAGGGAGGGGTGTGGCAAAGTATCCAGGAGACAGCTCACTCTCCTGGGATAGAGACTTGAGCCTGACTCCCAGAAAACTAAAACTTAAATTAAACTAAGAAAAACACCACAAAAACTCCCAAAAAAGAACAACACCGTGCACAAAGTGCTTATAAACAGAAAGGTGTTAAAATAAAACTTGTATTTGAGGGACTAAGACCCTAAAAAGCCTTTTGTTTGGAGCTCAAGCATGCACACAACATGCTCTCTGAGCACTGGGCACAGTATCAGTTGTGAGCCTGACACACACACTGGCTAGTAGGCAGGCAAATGATCTTAGATTAGACAAAATACAAGTTTTGGTTTTTAAATGTACACTGCTGGTACACCACCAGATTGCATTGGTTGCACTGGGCACAGTATCAGTTGTGAGCCTGACACACACACTGGCTAATAGGCAGGCAAATGAACTTAGATTAGACAAAATACAATTTTGGGTTTTTTAAATGTACACTGCTGGTACACCACCTGATTGGATTGGTTGCACTGGGCACAGTATCAGTTATGAGCCTGAGACAAGCACAGACTAGCTGTCAGGCAAATGAACTTAGATTAGACAAAATAAAAGTCTTGGTTTTTAAAATTAGACTGCTGGTACACCACCAGATTGGATTGGTTGCACTAGGCACAGTATCAGTTGTGAGCCTGACACACACACTGGCTAGTAGGCAGGCAAATGATCTTAGATTAGATAAAACAAAAGTCTTGGTTTTTAAAAGTAGACTGCTGGTACACTACCAGATTGGATTGGGTTGACTGGGCACAGTATCAGTTGTGAGCCTGACACACACACTGGCTAGTAGGCAGGCAAATGAACTTAGATTAGAGAAAATAAAAGTCTTGGTTTTTAAAAGTAGACTGCTGGTACACCAGAAGATTGGATTGATTGCACTGGGCACAGTATCAGTTATGAGCCTGAGAAACACACAGAATAGCGGTCATGCAAATGAACTTTGATTTAACAAAATACAATTTTGGGTTTTTTAAATGTACACTGCTGGTACACCACCTGATTGAATTAGTTGCACTGGGCACAGTATCAGTTGTGAGCCTGAGACAAGCACAGACTAGCTGTCAGGCAAATGAATTTAGATTAGACAAAATAAAAGTCTTGGTTTTTAAAATTAGACTGCTGGTACACCACCAGATTGGATTGGTTGCACTAGGCACAGTATCAGTTGTGAGCCTGACACAAACACTGGCTAGTAGGCAGGCAAATTATCTTAGATTAGATAAAACAAAAATCTTGGTTTTTAAAAGTAGACTGCTGGTACACCACCAGATTGGATTGGTAGCACTGGGCACAGTATCAGTTGTGAGCCTGACACACACACTGGCTAGTAGGCAGGCAAATGATCTTAGATTAGACAAAATAAAAGTTTTGGTTTTTAAATGTACACTGCTGGTACACCACCAGATTGCATTGGTTGCACTGGGCACAGTATCAGTTGTGAGCCTGACACACACACTGGCTAGTAGGCAGGCTAATGAATTTAGATTAGACAAAATACAATTTTGGGTTTTTTAAATGTACACTGCTGGTACACCACCTGATTGGATTGGTTGCACTGGGCACAGTATCAGTTGTGAGCCTGAGAAACACACAGAATAGCTGTCAGGCAAATGAACTTCAATTTAATAAAATACAATTTTGGGTTTTTTAAAGGTAGACTGCTGGTACACCACCTGATTGGAATGGTTGCACTGGGCACAGTATCAGTTGTGAGCCTGACACACACACTGACTAGTAGGCAGGCAAATGAACTTAGAGTAGAGAAAATAAAAGTCTTGTTTTTTAAAAGTAGACTGCTGGTACACCACAAGATTGGATTGATTGCACTGGGCACAGTATCAGTTGTGAGCCTGAGAAACATACAGAATAGCGGTCATGCAAATAAACTTTGATTTAACAAAATACAATTTTGGGTTTTTTAAATGTAGACTGCAAGTACACCACCTGATTGGATTGGTTGCACTGGGCACAGTATCAGTTGTGAGCCTGAGACAAGCACAGACTAGCTGTCAGGCAAATGAACTTCACTTTAACAAAATACAATTTTGTTTTTTTAAAGGCATACTGCTGGTACACCACCTGATTGTATTGGTTGCACTGGGCACAGTATCAGTTGTGAGCCTGACACACACACTGGCTAGTAGGCAGGCAAATGAACTTAGATTAGACAAAATAAAAGTCTTGGTTTTTAAATGTACACTGCTGGTACACCACCAGATTGGATTGGTTGCACTGGGCACAGTATCAGTTGTGAGCCTGAGAAACACACAGAATAGCAGTCATGCAAATGAACTTAGATTAGACAAAATACAATTTTGTTTTTTTTTAAATTTACACTGCTGGTACACCACCTGATTGGATTGGTTGCACTGGACACAGTATCAGTTGTGATCCTGAGACAAGCACAGACTAGCTGTCAGGCAAATGAACTCAGATTAGACAAAATAAAAGTCTTGGTTTTTAAAATTAGACTGCTGGTACACCACCAGATTGGATTGGTTGCACTGGGCACAGTATCAGTTGTGAACCTGACACACACACTGGCTAGTAGGCAGGCAAATGAACTTAGATTAGAGAAAATAAAAGTCTTGGTTTTTAAAAGTAGACTACTGGTACACCACAAGATTAGATTGATTGCACTGGGCACAGTATCAGTTGTGAGCCTGAGAAACACACAGAAGAGCGGTCATGCAAATGAACTTTGATTTAACAAAATACAATTTGGTGTTTTTTTTTAAGTAGACTGCTAGTACACAACCTGATTGGATTGGTTGCACTGTGCACAGTATCAGTTGTGAGCCTGACACACACACTGGCTAGTAGGCAGGCAAATTAACTTAGATTAGAGAAAATAAATGTTTTGGTTTTTAAATGTACACTGCTGGTACACCACCAGATTGGATTGGTTGCACAGGGCACAGTATCAGTTGTGAGCCTGAGACACGCATAGACTAGCTGTCAGGCAAATAAACTTAGATTTAACAAGATACATTTTTTTTTTTTTAAAGGCATACTGCTGGTACACCACCTGATTGTATTGGTTGCACTGGGCACAGTATCAGTTGTGAGCCTGAGAAACACACAGAATAGCGGTCAGGCAAATGAACTTAGATTTAACAAAATACAATTTTGGGTTTTTTAAATGTACACTGCTGGTACACCACCTGATTGGATTGGTAGCACTGGGCACAGTATCAGTTGTGAGCCCGAGACACGCACAGACTAGCTGTCAGGCAAATGAACTTAGATTAGACAAAATAAAAGGCTTGGTTTTTAAAAGTGGACTGCTGGTACACATGCAAATGAACTTAGATTAGACAAAATACAATTTTGTTTTTTTTTAAATTTACACTGCTGGTACACCACCTGATTGGATTGGTTGCACTGGACACAGTATCAGTTGTGATCCTGAGACAAGCACAGACTAGCTGTCAGGCAAATGAACTCAGATTAGACAAAATAAAAGTCTTGGTTTTTAAAATTAGACTGCTGGTACACCACCAGATTGGATTGGTTGCACTGGGCACAGTATCAGTTGTGAACCTGACACACACACTGGCTAGTAGGCAGGCAAATTAACTTAGATTAGAGAAAATAAAAGTCTTGGTTTTTAAAAGTAGACTACTGGTACACCACAAGATTAGATTGATTGCACTGGGCACAGTATCAGTTGTGAGCCTGAGAAACACACAGAAGAGCGGTCATGCAAATGAACTTTGATTTAACAAAATACAATTTGGTGTTTTTTTTTAAGTAGACTGCTAGTACACAACCTGATTGGATTGGTTGCACTGTGCACAGTATCAGTTGTGAGCCTGACACACACACTGGCTAGTAGGCAGGCAAATTAACTTAGATTAGAGAAAATAAATGTTTTGGTTTTTAAATGTACACTGCTGGTACACCACCAGATTGGATTGGTTGCACTGGGCACAGTATCAGTTGTGAGCCTGAGACACGCATAGACTAGCTGTCAGGCAAATAAACTTAGATTTAACAAGATACATTTTTTTTTTTTTAAAGGTATACTGCTGGTACACCACCTGATTGTATTGGTTGCACTGGGCACAGTATCAGTTGTGAGCCTGAGAAACACACAGAATAGCGGTCAGGCAAATGAACTTAGATTTAACAAAATACAATTTTGGGTTTTTTAAATGTACACTGCTGGTACACCACCTGATTGGATTGGTAGCACTGGGCACAGTATCAGTTGTGAGCCCGAGACACGCACAGACTAGCTGTCAGGCAAATGAACTTAGATTAGACAAAATAAAAGGCTTGGTTTTTAAAAGTGGACTGCTGGTACACCACCAGATTGGATTGGTTGCACTGGGCACAGTATCAGTTGTGAGCCTGACACACACACTGGCTAGTAGGCAGGCAAATGAACTTAGATTAGACAAAATAAAAGTTTTGGTTTTTAAAAGTAGACTGCTGGTACACCACCAGATTGGATTGATTGCACTGGGCACAGTATCCGTTGTGAGCCTGAGAAACACACAGAATAGCGGTCAGGCAAATGAACTTAGATTTAACAAAATACAATTTGTTTTTTTTTAAATGTACACTGCTGGTACACCACCTGATTGGATTTGTTGCACTGGGCACAGTATCAGTTGTGAGCCTGAGACACACACTGGCTAGTAGGCAGGCAAATGAACTTAGATTAGACAAAATAAAAGTCTTGGTTTTTAAATGTACACTGCTGGTACACCACCAGATTGAATTGGTTGCACAGGGCACAGTATCAGTTGTGAGCCTGAGAAACACACAGAATAGCGGTCAGGCAAATTAACTTAGATTTAACAAAATACAATTTTGGGTTTTTTAAATGTACACTGCTGGTACACCACCTGATTGGATTGGTAGCACTGGGCACAGTATCAGTTGTGAGCCCGAGACACGCACAGATTAGATGTCAGATAAATGAACTTAGATTAGACAAAATAAAAGGCTTGGTTTTTAAAAGTGGACTGCTGGTACACCACCAGATTGGATTGGTTGCACTGGGCACAGTATCAGTTGTGAGGCTGAGAGACACACAGACTAGCTGTCAGGCAAATGAAATTGGATTTAACAAAATACAATTTTTTTTTTAAAGGTATACTGCTGGTACATCACCTGATTGTATTGGTTGCACTGGGCACAGTATAAGTTGTGAGCCTGACACACACACTGGCTAGTAGGCAGGCAAATGAACTTAGATTAGACAAAATAAAAGTTTTGGTTTTTAAATGTACACTGCTGGTACACCACCTTATTGGATTGGTTGCACTGGGCACAGTATCAGTTGCGAGCCTGAGACATGCACAGACTAGCTGTCAGGCAAATGAACTTAGATTTAACAAAATACAATTTTGTTTTTTTTTTAAGGTATACTGCTGGTACACCACGTGATTGTATTGGTTGCACTGGGCACAGTATCAGTTGTGAGCCTGACACACACACTGGCTAGTAGGTAGGCACATGAACTTAGATTAGACAAAATAAAAGTTTTGGTTTTTAAAAGTAAACTGCTGGTACACCACCAGATTGGATTGGTTGCACTGGGCACAGTATAAGTTGTGAGCCTGACACACACTCTGGCTAGTAGGCAGGCAAATGAACTTAGATTAGACAGAAAAAAACAAAAAAACAGACTGATGTTATAGCCCTAAAAAGGGCTTTTTGGGGTGCTGTCCTTGCAGCAGAGATCAAAAGAGTCCTTCAGGACTGTATTGGACACTGTGTACAGTAGCATAGCTATGGTTTTCCCTATTGAATTCGTATCACCTACACTCAGCCTCCTCTCAGTAAGACTGCAAGTTAGTTATGATTCCAAAATGGCTGCTGGTTATGAGGTTGAAGGGTCTGGAAGGCAGGGTATGATGCTGATTGGCTGGAATGTGTCTGACTGTGAGGTGCAGGGTCAAAGTTTGTTTAATGATAAAGTATAAGGAGCGGCGAACATGCTATGTTCACAGGGAACAGTACGCCGGCGAACTATTCGCGACATCTCTATTGATTATACTTTTCCTTCAGATTAACTTATAGATCATTAGTTACCATTTTATTATCTCAATAATCACTTGCTGCTCCACTCACTTTTTAAGATAAATTTATTTCTTGCCACTTTTTTTCCCCTGAGGCAATAATGAGCTCTTTTGAGGCTGGAAGTGTGAGAATTCTTGAGCAAAAACAGTACTAATGTAAAATAATTTGAGGGAGAATCTCACATATTCTGGGTAATGTTATTAGAGAGTACATATGGTAGCTTTTTTAGGAGTTGTGCAATGCTAGTTGTTATAATATCACCATCCTCTGGGCCTTAATGTACCTGGCTATGGTATTTGCTATTATCTTAGTTAATGTGTTTGTTTATATTTCTGTACTTTATTATTTGCTATTAGGGTTCAGAAGGTACGTTTTCTTCCTATTAGCTCCACTCCTTAGTTTTAAACTATAAGTTAATATAATATTGCCCAGTGTTGCTTCCGTATGAAGCTGTGACAGGAGAAAAGCAAATTATTCAGAGTTCATTATATACTGCATGTCACCTATTCAAACTATAGCTTCCTATGATGATGGTACACCGTGTAATAATTTTCCTGCAGTTAGGTTATCAGACTTTCTATGACTCTCTTTAATGTTCTGTCAAGCATTGTTCATAATCATTCTTTGTGCTAGTAGCTTTTGTCTATCATAATCTCACATTTTGCCGGTTGTAGCTTTCCCTGCCTAATGGGGCTTTGTTTCAGTGGAAGCTAGCGTGTGACGTCACACGCCGCGTCTATTCCATAACGTCCATTTCAGCGCATCATGTCTTTGCTTCCAAATTTATAATCTTTACTGCATATAGTTACTATGACAACCTTCAAAGGGACACTGTATTGGGGGGTACTGTATTCATAATGGCATGGCATTTATCAAAAGCCAAAAGTTAAATATCTAATTGATATGATGTTATCTTGATGATCTTGATCATATGGACCAGTGCTTCCATAAATAAATAAATAAATATGTACAGCCTTATTTAATTGCGATTCGGACAATTGAATAAAGCTCTATTTAAGCACAGAGCATATTTTTTTTTAGTGAACGTCTATCCAAAAGCAAGGTCTTCACTAACTAAAAAAATATGCTCTGTGCTTATATAGAGCCCTATTCAATTGGCCAAATCGCAATTTAATAAGGCTGATAGTGATCAAAAAAAGTAAGTATACTATAGTCAAGTGAATATATTATGATCATGTTGATCCTATCATTAAGATATATTAATACATGTCATCATATTAATACTATTGTAGGTAAAATATTACCACATGTTGGTTTGATCATACACAAAACTGCTTTAGCGGGTAAGTATTAACACACAGAACTCTTTATATTCATGTTAGTGATATTATTTTTGTGGTATTATCTTGATTATGGTGATGAAAGGAATTAACCCAATGAAATAAACATTTCTATTAACAATACTACATCTAGTCCTCTTATTTGTAAAGCATCACATATATTGTTGTGAGCATTGTGGGTTGTTGCTAATGCTCGCTGGCTTGCGCAGCATGCCCGCCGCAAATGTGACTCTCGAACATCGAGGGCTGCAGTTGAAGGCAAGGAGTGCCAAAGGCGCTCATTGCACTGGTGGAAATGAGTGCCATAGGCGCTCATCCCTATGACCCGCGGGACTACAGATCAACAAAAATCGCAATTATACAATTCACAGTGTGGGACCCGTAGCAGTTTGAATAAATTACATACAAAAAGTATGGCCTGTAACACTTTGGAAAGGAAAGCGGGACATAGAAAATAAAAATTACAACCCGTGGGACGTAGAAAAAAAAAATCTGAGTTAAAATAATACAAAGTTAACAGCTGAACCACGCACATCGAAAAACACAAAAGAAACACAAGAAAAACAAACATAAAAAAAAAATCACACATATCACGGGGAGGGCGGGGGTTTAGCACAGCCAGGACATCTGGGAGTGAGGTTGCACACAAACTTAAGTCGATTTTCATGAGTTTCAGGACCTTAAAAATGGGCTACCGAAAAAAAACGAAAACGAGGCCAAGCACGTAAAAATTAACAACATACTCGGAACACTTAGCCAAACTCAGTAACACTTCAGGCGGCACGTACCACACATACTGTGGTACGTAGCACATACAAAATCAAAGCCATTTTCTATGAAATAAGTAAGTAACTTGCACGAAATGGCGGCTGGAACACAAATTGATGGCTGGAAAGCAAATAGTGCATTGCGTTCTAACGGTTTCTACTTCAGCTCACACTCTATAAATACTTCAAACTTTCTAGAATTCTCTCTATTTCTCCTCAGGTGATGAACAGTGTGACTGTACATTTCACTGGTGGATTTACTTCTGAAACAACTTGATTATCACTTTATAAGTTTAAAACCTGCAAATTACAGCAAATAGGTAAGCAATAATGAATTAATAAATTAATAATAATAAAAAAGGGGTTTCAAATATTGTCAAAAATAACAATCTTAATGTACAGAAGCAACTATAAGACATTATTCATGTATAGTAAGATTTAAAAGACAGATACTTGTTTAGGTGGTGTAAAATGGTGTAAATTTTAAAATAATACAAAAGGAGGCATTTAAAGCAGAAAATATTGTATATTAACATATATTGTAAAACATAATTTATGCTTTTAGCAAAAAGAAAAATAATAATATTTACTGGATTTCAATATTTCCATATTTTTCTCAATTTCAACAGACTCTGCTTGAACAGTGTCACTGACTAATTTGCAGCATTGCATGGTTTAACAGAGACTGTAAATTCTGCAGAAATGTATAGACAACAAACTAAATCCAACAGGTAATGTACAAAAAAAAATTGCTTAACAAAAATACAATGGTCTTAGCAACAAAAAAAAGAAAAAAGGAAAAGTTATTTTAACATTTGCATCTCTATCTGTCACTTTTAACAGACACTGCCTGAAGACTGTCACAGGAAGATTGGCAGCAGGGGACCATCTGTCATTTATAGACAACAAATTCAAGACAACAGGTACAGTATAATAAATTAAAAAAAAGAAACATAATCTATCCTGTTTGGTGTTTGCCAATGTCAAACCGCACTGCAACCTAACTAACCCTTTAAGCCTAACCCCATAACCTACACCCCTAATGCCAGCAGTGATGCACACAAAAGATGATAGCACAATAAATGTTGTTAACACATATAAAATGGAAGGATCTAGCCTCTTTTGTGTGCCCCAAACTATAAGCCTAACCCCATAACCTAAACATCTAATGCCAACAGTGGCACACACGAAAAAGGATATTACAACAAATGTGGTTAACACATAAAAATGGAAGGATCTAAGCTCTGTGTGGGCCCCAACGGATAAGCCTAACCCCATGACTTAAACATCTAATGCCAACAGTGGCGCACACAAAACAGGATACTACAACAAATGTTGTTAATACATATAAAATGGAAGAATATATCCTGTTTTGTGTGCACCAACCTCTAAGCCTAACCCATAACCTAAACCTCTAATGCCAACAGTGGCGCATACAAAACAGGATACTACAACAAATGTTCTTAAAACATAATAAATGGAAGAATCTATCCGGTTTTGTATGTGCCACTGTTTAAGCCTAACCTCATAACCTAAACCTCTCTAAATACATACAAAATGGATGCATATATCCTGTTTTATTATTTTAACATTTCTATCTCTCTCTGTAATTCTCAAGAGACACTGCCTGAAGAGTCTCATAATTTAATTTAGCTGTGCTGCACAGAAATTTCCTGGCTGATGATACAGAATAGGAAAGATGTCTAGAAGAAGCAGCACTGTCTCATGCCACGGCAGATGAGAGAACAACTTGCATTCCTTTGCATCTTCTCAAATGCTCCAAATGCAATAGCTTTGTGGGAAAAATATGTTTGAAGACTTTTTGCAACGATTCAATGAGCCTATTGCAGAATTAAAAGCATTAACTGTAATTCAAGAGGTCTTTCTCTCTCATGGATTAAATTGTGCAAATTTTAATCTGCCAGATCCAGGACTCATAGATGAAATAAACTTTGAAGTCTATGATACTCAGCTTCAAAACCAAATAACACAAGAAAAACTTGCAACTTTAAATACATTACAATTGCAAGCATTTAACGTGATAAAAAGCGCACTAGAGGATGACTTGCTCAAAGAGATGAACCTGGTGGATCAGGAAAAAAATATCTATATCATTTATTGATGAGTTTTGTTCATGCACAAGGTCAAATAGCACTGCCATTTGCAACAACTGGAATTGCAGCACTTTTTTTAGAAGGTGGAAGAACTGTACATAGTGCCAGTTCCCATTCTGGAAACATCAGTGTCGGATATTCAAATGAAATCTTCACGTGCAAAAAAAATTAAGAAAAGTAAATTATTTATAATAGATGATGTCATGCCATGCGCTACCGTTTGTTGTGTGAAGTCATGGATTATGACTTGCCTTTGGTGGAAAGGTGATGTTAGGTGGAGATTTTAGGCAAACATTACATGTTGTTGTCCATGGAAATCGCACAGACACTGTAGAAACATGCATCAAGTCAAGTACACTATGGAAACTCTTTACTCACCTCAAATTAGAACAAAATATGAGATCAAAAGGACAAAATGAATTCAATGAGTGGCTCATCAAAATTGGAGAAGGAAAAACAGAATGAATTAATCATTTACCCAATGATACCATGGGAATTCCATTGCAAATGATTTTCAAAGAGGACATTATATCGGCTATATTCCAAAATACAATAACTAACGATAATTATGCAGAGCTTGCAACCAAAGTAATATTAACATCCAAAAATAAAGATGCATTGCTTTTGAGGAATGAAATATTAAAATGAATAGATGCACCACAAAAAAATTATCACAGTGCTGATTGTGTACTTGGTGATGAGAAAGACAATCAGACAAACTTTTCAACTGAATGTATTAATTCATTAACTTCATCTGAAATGCCACCACATATTTTGCAGCTAAAAAAAGTGCAATTGTCATGTTACTGTGAAATATGAACTAAAAACAAGGACTAAGTAATGGAACCAGATTCATTGTTCAAGAAGTAAAAGACCATTTCATAAATACAGAAATCCTCAATGGTACCCATAAAGGTGAAAGTTGCTTGCCTTTTGTACATCAGAGAAGACAATTTCCCATCATCATGGCATTTGCCATGACCATTAATAAATCACAAGGACAAACTTTTAAATCCTTTGGAATCTTTTTAGAAGAACCAGTATTTGCTGATGGCCAACTGTATGTTCCATTTTCAAGATGCAAGAATCCAGAGGAAATTAAAGTTTATATAGAAAAAAAGGCAGGGTGATTTATTAGATGATGGCTGAATTTTTACAAAAAACATTGTCTACTATGAAGTACTGTAAATAAAATTAGAAAAAAGAATAACAATACAACTAATCTACAAATAACCCATTAAAAAAGCAGCAGTGCTCTTATATCTACAAGAAATTCACAAAAAATAACACAACAAATATAGAGAACAGCTGTTTTATTTTGAGAACCCAATTTTATGTCACTCAGACTCTTTTTAGAGGACCACTATTTCACTAAGGAAACTCTATAAAATGGCAAAAAACATAGAGAACAATGATTATACCTGGCGGACGAACTTGGAAATCTGGTGGTCTCTATTTCACATAGGAAACTCCATGTGCCATTTTCAATAACTACAAGAAAAAGAAAAAAACAAGTAAAAAAACAAGACAAAAACCAACAACAAAAAAAGTCATTATATCCCATAGACAAAATTACAAGTCTGCCGGGCTCTTTTTAAAGGAACCACTTTGACATACAAAACAAAAATAGATTGGAATGTCTTGGAAGTGACTTCTGCCAGGATTGGCCCCACAGTTTCCTTGCAATTTCCTAAATTTCCTGTTTCAACTTGAATACATTTGTTCTAAAATGTAAATGTTTAATTACATAGAGAGTATTGATCAAGGGAGTTAATGGGGTCACAAAGGAATTACTTGTTTTGCCCACTTTGAAACAATTGAACAAGTTTCACTGTTTTTTATTGGTTTGCCTTCATCTGGATTCAATATTGAAGATTACTGTATTTTTTGACAATTTAAGTTTAAATGTTATTACATTACGTTAATGTTTGCATTGTTAACATTGTATTTTACATGGTTTGAAACGTTGTTTTATTAGATGTAATTAGGGGTTTATGTCAGTAGGAGCAGAATCATTTGTTCAAAATGTAAATGCATACTTAAATAGAGAGGATTCATCCAGGGAGTAATCCGATTGCCAGTTACTGGGGTCAAGAAGGAATTAATTCCCCCCCCTTGATATAATTGGATAAGTTTCAATGGGGGGTTTTACTGTTTGCCTTCCTCTGGATTCAATACCTATGTGCTTCACCAGTAGTTCAACTACAAGTTGCATGTTAAGATGCATTTTGTAATGATTTAAAATACTCATTCATACAAAGTTGACCTATTGTTATTTTACTCATGGATAGCTCAGAATTAAAAATGTTAGTATTGTTAAAAATAATTGGTTGACCACTGTTTCCAATATAAGTTGCATGTTAAAAAGCTTTATGCAATGGTTCGCAATACGTATTTATACAAATTCCATCCACTGCTATATTATTAGTGTATACATGACAATTAAAAAAGTTAATATGGTTTAACAGTTGTTGAAATACAAGCTGAATGTTAAAAAAGTAAAATATCACATGTAATAGTTGTCAAACTACGAATCGTCTTCATGCTTTGCAAGCTCGTGAAGCGAGCTCGCAAGAACTACGTCCCTTGCGAAGCGAGGGGCTGCATTTGTGGAAGGTGGAGACGCATTTGCATAGGCTCCCACGTCGGCTGCAATGAGCCAAAGGCTCATTTGCAGAGGTGGAGGCTCTACGGCGCCTCAAACGCAGTTACAAACACCCACACAAGCCGCACTTTAACAAAATAGATCTAACACGCAATCCCTAAATACGGACTTGCACAAAAAAATACGAACCGCAGGACTTAGAAAACAAAATTTACGGACTTACCCTAAAAAATACGAGCCGCGGACCTTAGAAAAAAAACATTACGACCTCACAAAAATACGACCTTAATGGCCGAACAACGGTCACCTGAAAACATTAAAAACACAATAAATACACACAAAAATGACATAAAGCTTACCCACAGCAAGGGGGGCACCCAGGACCGCTGAATGTGAAGTTACACCTCAATTTAAGTCCAAATTCCCGAGTTTACACACCCGAAAATCCCCTAAGCGAGAGAAAAAATGGCCGCCAAAAAAAACGAAAAGGAGGCTACAGGACCCTAAAGACGCAAAATACCACCAAGCACATACGGCTTTGCAAAAAAGCCATACGAGGTACAAGATACACTTTTAGCAAGGTCGCTAAATCATTCACAACTGCGTACCACATACACATTAGCCGACATTTTACTACACTAACTTACACAATGCGGAAGTACACAACTACCCTAACGGCTTTCCCTCGCGCATGCAGCCTATTTACACTGCTCCACAAAAATACATATACACAAAAAAAAACACTTTCGCAATAAACACAAAAGCTATTCACCGCCCACCTCAAAACGAGCGCCAACGCTGATCATGGCACACAAAGCCTTGCAATAAGCGCAAAAAGAATATCAGCACCGACCAAACAATAACAGCAAAAGCGCCTATCTGAAAAAAAAATACAACAACCAACAGCCTAGCAATGAGCACCAAAAGCGCTCATTGCGAGCCACGCGATGAGTGCTGAAGGCGCTTAGCACGAGGCTCGCAATGAGCGCCGAAGGATCTCACACCACCAAAAAAATGTATGTCTGTGGCAAACAGCATTACCTGCCTTACAATTTTATTGCCCCGTCATTTTTGACGGGCAAGTCGCTAGTAGTATTATGATTGTTGTACTTCTTTGTAGATAACAAAAAGGTTAAGTGTCAGAGACTCACATTGTGTCGCAAACGACATTCCTAGCTTTAACATTTTATTGACCGTAACTTTTTGACGGGCAAGTTGCTAGTATATATATAAATGTCTCTAAATGTGGTGTGCTCCGCAGATGTGCATATATAACTTACACAAATTATAAATGCAATACATGTGTTAAATATTTATAGTGCAAATTAAAAGTGATATGTACACAAAAAATGTGTGCATAATACTTCTCTAAATTTAACTTTTAATGCTGCTTATGATGCAGCTCAAAATTAACTCAATATTTATATTTCTAAAATTTAAAATAGATAACTTTGTGAAAGTGTAAATGGTGAAAGTGCACTAAGCCTGTAATATCTTGAGTACAGGTATAGTGAATGTGTATAAAGTGAGATTATAAATGCCATTGAATACAACTCATGATTCATAATACTGTTTGAGGGTAACAAAAAGTGAATACACAATACAGAATAATACTATGTATTGTATATAAAGTAAAAAAGTGCAAAAAATAAATAGCCACCTAGAAAAAAATAGAGTGATGTGTGTGTGTATGTGTGCAGGGCTGATCACCTAGGTGTACTCAAATTTTAGAGCAAAGAGAACAAGAACACATATTTTTACAGCATAGGCTCAACAATAATCAACACATCTAGATAATGATTCAACAGAGATTACATTAAATATTGATAATTTATTGGAACATATTAAAAATAAATAACAGCGTTTTAAAACATTAAAAATGCATTGAAGTTAGTCCATCATTCAAAACATTTTTGGGCTGATTATTGGCAACTGGAAAAATATAATCATTGTAAAAAAAATTTTTTATATAAATTAATGTTAATATAGAGATAGCGATCTTGAAGTGCTGGCAATCAGAAGTTTTTATACTCTAGAATTAATTTATAGATTGCCTCTCAGAATTAGAAACAAGGTCAGAATAATTATATATAGGTGCAGTCTATTTGGTGCTATATAATTAAATTTTCCAAAGAAATGTCTAGTCTATATAAAGTGCAAGTGTAATATTAATGATATTAAAGTGCTTAATCGTGCTTAGAGGTAGGGGTCAGTCCCTATTCTGTTTAATGCAGCAGAACGGGGATCCTTCACTTACCCCTTACTAATATGTGCAGCTGCTACTCTATTCTAGTGAAATATCCTATATATAGTGAAGGTTCTGGTGGCCCGCTGCTTACCCTGTAACCTATATCTGTAAAGTTACCTGACTGCCATCCCTACATAGCCTTCTGACCCCAACTTCACGATAGATGATATATGTGAATTATATATGGTAGATAGTATTTAACAATTCATTTAAATATATATATTTTCTAATATACATATAGGTTTAGGGCTTATTAGGTAATAAATAGATAAATCTTGACACAGACAATGTCCAACAAGAAATCAATATATCCAAGCCATGTATGGCTTATCTTGTATTGGTTTTCATCCAAGTGTCTATGCAATTTTCATGTGCTTGCCAGTCAGCACTTCCGGGTGCATCCGGATGACGTCATCGAGAGTGACCGAGATGTATTCTTGTTCTCTTTGCTTTGAAATTAATGCTTATCATCTTAGCGGCATTTCTACAATTGAGAAAACATTAAAATAAAAATATTGTATTTACATTAAGGTTAATAATAATAAATACTATATATAAGAAAATTCTCTTTTTTAGAGGCTCTAATCATCAAAGGTATCTGTTCTTTCAAAAGTTGGTTTTACTCAAATTTGACCTTCTATATCATATATATTTTTGTACATTTTTTGTAAAAATGTAAACTTGTTATATATCACGATATTGTATCAGATGAATGCTGACAAATGCTAAAGCAGTTTTGTGCATGACCAAACCAACATGTGGTAATATTTTACCTACAATAGTATTAATATGATGATATGTATTAATATATATCAATGATAGGATCAACATGATCATAGTATATTCACTTGACTATAGTATACTTATTTTTTTATCACTATATATTTATTTATTTGTGGAAGCACTGGTCCACATGATCAAGATTATCGAGATAACATCATATCAATTAGATATTTACCCTTGGCTTTTTATAAATGCCATGCCATTATGAAAAGCAGAACAGTGTCCCTTTGAAGTTTGTCATGGTAACTATATGCAGTAAAGATTATAAATTTGGCAGCAGCGAGCCACCGTCACCTTCCCCCTTTGACAAAGATGTGCTTGCGTTGAAACGTATGTTATGAAATAGACACGGCATGTGATGTCACACGCTACTAGCACAAAGAATGATTATGAGCAATGCTTGACATTATCTCCATTCATCTTTGGTACCATCTGGACACTTCCTCCTCCTCTGTTGCCGACATCTCTTCATACGCTGCCATCCTTCTGTGTTTTCTACAGAGATCCCACCACTGCCAGCCAAAGTCACGATCTGCTTCTTCAAGGGGGCTTGATATGAACCTAGTTCAAACCTACCCCAGAAGTATCATGGAGTTCATGTTCTCTGTGGCACAAAAGATGGCTTTTGAAGAGGGCAAGGCCCAAAAGGTACAGGCAAAGAATACTGGATCCAGCTTACTTAGTGGCCCATGGCAAGACCACTCCCCAAGTCAGGAAACAATACACAGAAGTCTCACACTGTGAATATGTGAAAACTATCTCTCAAAACAACATATTTATACTCTCCAACACCACACCCTTGTGTACATTTGTGTATGTGTGATGTCAGCCCACGTGGCTTGCAACCTTGGGCTATCAAAGCTCTTGAGATCAAATTCACCAGATATCTATAGCTGGCTAGTGAAAAACCTGTATGTTAAACTCAAGTGTTTGCTTAGGACTACTTGAAGTGCACACATCTGTCTTGACCCAAGGTCTGTATGTGTGAGTGTGCAATGATCTGCAGCTAACTTCCATGCACAGCATTTTTACCAATTCCACATATGTTCTGTAAAACATTTTCCCTCTTATAATATAGTAGCGACTTGCCTGTAAAAAAAGGTAGGCAATGCTGTTTGCCACATACATTAATTTTTTTGGTGGTCTGAGATCCTTCGGTGCTCATTGCGAGGCTCTTGGTTGTTGTAAGTTTTTTTTATCAGAGATGCTTTTGCTGTCATTGTAAGGTTGGCGCTAATCTGCTTTTTGCGCTTATTGCAAGGCTGTCCCCTGGTGTAGTTTGTGTGCTATGAGCAGCATTGGCGCTCGTTGTGAGGCGCGTGGTTAATGGCTTTTGTGTTTATTGCGATAGTGTATTTTTGTTTTGTGTATATGTATTTTTGTATGCTAATTAAATAATTTATAAATTAATAAATGAATATACTTTACCTATTTGGAAGTAATATATACAGTAAGCATTGTGCTGAAGAGCTGACAATCTGTTTTGATGTTCCTGCAGCATAAAATGTAGGTTTGCACTGTTGTGTAAGTTAGTGTTGTAAGTTCTGTAAGTTAGTGTTGTAAAATGGCGGCGAATGTGTATGTGGTACGTGGGTGTGTATGATTTAGCATCCTTTTGGAAAAGTCGTATGTGCTTGGTGGTGTTTTGCGGCTTTAGGGTCCTGTAGACTCGTTTTTGTTTTATTCTGCAGCCATTTTTCTCTCGCTTAGGGGATTTTCGTGTGTCTAAACTCGGTAATTTGGAATTAAATTGAGGTGTAACTTCACTTATAGAGATCCTGGGTGCCACCCCTTGCTGTGGGTTACATCATTTTTGTGTGTTTTTATTGTATTTTTTATGTTCTTAGGTGAGCGCTGTTTGGCCATTAAGGTCGTATTTTTGCGAGTTCGTAATGGATTTATTTCTAAGTCCTGTGGCTCGTATTTTTTTAATGTAAGTCCGTATTTAGTGATTGCGTGTTAGATATATTTTTGCAAAGTCTCGCTTCTGTGAGTGTTTGTAAGCGCTTGTGAGGCACCGTAGAGCCTCCACCTCCGCAAATGCGACCCCTCACTTTGTGAGGGTCCGCATTTGCGGCCTGCAATGAGCCTGATGATTCTGGATCAGTACTCAGGCCCATGGGTAAAATTGAAGAGTACAAGGTTCCCTTTTTCAGGCCTGAGTTTTCTCCTGAATAAACTGGGATGCTGGAGTTGCAACATGGGCTAGTGACATTCTCTGGTGTCATCAATGCTGGATTAATGGGCAGTTCTGACACAAGCCGTTGTGATCCAGTAGCCGACCTCTCTCCCAATAAGCCTGGCCAGTGGCCACTTCTTTCCAGGGTTAGAGGTACACAACCAGTGTCTTTGGGAAGCTGCAGGGGAGTCAATGTAGGGAGACCAGGGGACAAACCACAATCTGGGGTACCCTATGGCTCTTTGGTCTCTGGATCCTCAGGTGGAACCTCCTGACTCTTGCCTTCTGAGACTGCCTGGTGTGTAGTTACAGGCAGCCCTTGAGAAGCAGCTGCTACTGACTCTTGTTCAGGCTGAAGAGTAGGGCTACTTTCTGTTTTTTTGCTACAGGGACTGTGACTGGCTCCTGGACAATGGTCATCCAAGGAACCTCTCCATTATTTTCACAGTCAATTGGTAGGGTCCAGTGCTCATTAGGTTCTTCTCTTACTCTAGGAGCAGGATAGCTTTTACCCAGTTCTTCCCCTGGGCTTGGCACTGCTGTGGTTTGGTCCTATCCCCATGCCTCTAACTGGGTGAGACTCAGCCCCCTAAAGATAGGGACAAGTACTTCCTCTTCCCAGTCAACCCCATGGATGAAGGCATCCTTGTTATTTTGAGAATCCCTGATATCAAAATTCTCCCCACAGTCCATACCTTTATTTTCTGACCCAGCCTTGGCAACATTTAGCTGGGTCCCTGTAGTACCTGTAAGGTAGTTCTGTTCCATGCCTGACTGGCATGAGCCCTTTCACCTGGGTGGCCAAAACCAAATCAGGGATGCTTCATCTAGCAAGTCTATATAATCCACTTCCAACTGTAGCTCCTGCTGGATCAAAGGCCAAAGTAGGTTAGCTGTGTGAGAACCTGTCTCCAGTCCCAGCATTTGACAGCGGTTGGCAAACAGACACAGCTGTCTTTTCTCTGTCCCCAAGCTACAATCTGTATCCCCATGTACAATGTCCCAAAGAGCCTCTTCCAGCCCCAATGAAAAACAGGGCCCTCGAGGAGGTATCCCAATAGGTTCCACCCAATAAGCATATTGCTCTTCCAGGGCGACCTCCTCACATACTAATTCTTCCAGCCATTCCATTAGCTTGTTACATGACCATAGTCCCAGGAATGCCATCCATTTATTTAGAAGACCCATTCCTCTACAGTCCTTTCCAGTCACCAGAACATTCTCTGTCTCTACTGGGGATAAGCATTTCCCCTCCACAGGAGCTGAGACAGGACCATTGATTACCCTTCTCCAATTCTCCTGTACCTCCTGTATGATCTGTATCCGGAGTTCCCTCTGCTGATCCTTGGTTAAACCTGCAGGCATTATCTCCATTCATCTTTGGTACCATCTGGACACTTCCTCCTCCTCTGTTGCCGACATCTCTTCATATGCTGCCATCCTTCTGTGTTTTCTACAGAGATGCCACCACTGCCAGCCAATGTCACGATCTGCTTCTTCAAGGGGGATTGATATGAACCTTGTTCAAACCTACCCCAGCAGAATCATGTAGTTCCTGTTCTGTGTGGCACAAAATATGTCTTCTGAAGAGGTACACACAGAGAATAATGCATACAGGTTACTAGTGGTCCATGGCAAGACCACTCTCCAAGTCAGGAAACAACACACAGAAATAGTCTCACACTGTGGATATGTGAAAACTATCTCTCAACCTTAATTGAATGATCAAAACAACATATTTATACTCTCCAATACCACACCCTTATGTACATGTGTGTATGTGTGATGTCAGCCCATGATCTGGCTTGCAAACTTGGGCTATTAAAGCTCTTGAGATCAAATTCACCAGATATCTATAGCTGGCTGGTGAAAAAACCTGTATGTTAAATACAAGGTCTGTATGTGTGAGTGTTCAATGATCTGCAGCTAACTTGTAAGCAGAGCACATATAACATGTTCCCTCTTATAATATATTATAACTAGGATACATAATAACCATGTACAGGCAACATGTAACCACACAATAACACATAATCCCAATGCAACAATGTCATGCTCCCTTGGCCATATTCATAAATTACTGGCAAAATTAGTCCATAAACAATTAAATCATGACAATGAATATCAGCTACGGAAAATGTTGGCTCATTGCAAATAAAGGATAATAATTGCCATTGCTTTTTTTTTTACTGGAGCCCGTAATGTAGCCGTAAAAGCTACTGATATTTAATTGGCCTCTTCTAGCTACCAACAACCAACTTTTAGGGTTAAAGGCTCAAAATCAAATGCATTATAATAAATTGCACATCAGTCTTAAGCTCACAAATCTGCAATAAAAAACTATATTTTCACTTTTTATTTCCGTGTTATATTGACCCCAGGAATCCAGGAGTTAATTCATATCAGGCCATCCCAATGGACTAGAACAGATTCTTCATTCATTTTTATTGATTTCTACATTTCTGGATTGCGAGTATGACCAAATATCAGACTTCTAAACAATAATTGATTGTAGTTTAAACTCCATGTTTTACTGACGTCATAGTGACGGTCTAATTTACAATGGACTCTTTCTAAATTGTAACTTACAGGCTTGCTTAATATATCATGATTATGCCCTGAAATACTACGTACTGGTTGATTGTTTATGGTTTTAGACTTCTGCCCTTTAATTGCAGGCTTGTTCAATGAAATACCTCTTTAACTGTTGCAAGCCTGCATGATGGTAAATACAGGCTTGGAATTGAATGGGAGTCTATGTGTTCTATTTAAAATTAATTTATATTTGCGATTAAACTGTTTCTCATAAGATGCCTAATTTAATTAGACATTGTAATTCCGGTTACCCTTTCTGGATCTCTACCTTAAAGGGGTCTGTGTACGTCAATAAAGCTGTGAGTTATACCATGTAGGGACACGCAACATGGGCAGGTCATAGTAGAGAGGTCAGAAAAATCACAGTCCACTGGAGAAGGAACTGTGAACCCACTTTAGCATATTTCCCAAGATAAGATAATAATAATATGACATTGAAAGATGAGCCGCTCAGATGAGAAGGTGACTAGTACATTACTGGTGAAGAAATGGGATAAGGTATAGAGACTGACTCTGTCCTTTTAAGATAAAAATTATATAAGCATAAAAGCCTCCTCCCTCCCTTATTTTAGCACTGCAATTTAAAATAAAACAACTTCACTACACTATTGCATTTATTTTTATTAAAGTTGGAATTATACATGAAAATGAATGGGGATAATAATAAAATAGATATATTTTCATGAATTTTAGATGTATTAGACAGAATATCACCAAATAGAAAGGGGAAGAAAAAAGGGAAAAGAAAGAACGAACTGTTTAGACAATCATTAAGAATGAAATAGCAGGTTTGCTAAAAATGCAATAATCTAAATTTAAAGAGGAGAGAGAGAGGAGGAGAGCGGAAGGAAAAGGAGAGAGGAGATGAGGGAAATGGAGGAAATGACAACGATAAGAAATAAGGAAAGGTTTGTTTTTAATAAAAGGAAAAGAGAAATTAAAATACATTTGAAGTAAAATACTGATGATGAAATGGTGCAATAGCAACAATAATTTAGTTTTTTCTTTTCTTAACTGGCTCTCTTGGAATTAGTGTCAAAACAATATAAGATCATGTTTCAACTTATCTTAAGAACCAGATAGTTTTGAAAATGCTTGATGAAAGAATGACTGTTTGTATGTTTGTCATGTACTGGAAAATAAAAAATGTATTTGATTGGGAAGAAGTAAAGTTCCTTTTTAAGATGTATAATTTCATGACAGATGAATAAAGAATGAGATTATTTCCCACAATGTTCATGGCCTAAACTCCTTATAAAAGGAAAATAGCTTCAGATTATTTTAGTAAAACTAAAGCAGACATAATCAGTCTTATTAAATTGCGATTTGGCCAATTGAATAGGGCTCTATATAAGCACACAGCATATTTTTTTACAGAAGTTTTTAGTTAGTGAACTTCTATCCAAAAGCAGGGTGGGTCTTCACTACTAAAAACTTCTGTAAAAAAAATATGTTTTGTGCTTATATAGCCCTATTCAATTGGCCGAATTGAAATTTAATAAGGTTGAATATGTCTACAAGAAACTCACTTGCAAGATAAATATGAAACGTTTTTTCGTAAAAAACCCATACCAACTATGATTAATTCCACGTTTTATTCATAATAAAGGGGGTGTCTATCTTCTTTAATAAAAAAAAAAAACTTACAATCTTGGAAGAATAAAACGAAGTAGACACAAATGGTAGATATGTTGTAAAGATAGGCTCTATTAATGATATAAAACATACACTGATTAATCTATATGTGCCAAGCGACAAACAAAATATTTTCTTAAAAATATTCAGAAAAAATTATAAAGATTAAATTGGGACTTCTTGGGATATGCAGAAATATGAATATGATATCATACGCAAAACTAGACAGAAAATTATGTAAAAAATAAAATTGGAAGCACAAATAATTAGTGTGGCGAAAACCTTTAATGACTTAATTTATTGGTAACAATTATACGATGCATGGAGAACTTTCCATCCTGTTTCCAAAGACTATACCTTCTATCTGCAAAGATACAACATTTATTCAAGATTAGATTACTATTTGGTTGACAAGAAAGTTTTGAATAATGTAGTTGTTGTTGGGATAAGTGAGTTCAGCTGGTCGGATCATGCAATGATACACCTAGACCCCTATTCAATTGCAAGGCAGCAGTTGCCTTCATACTAAGTCTGCGGGCTTGAAATTTGCAATTCAATTGATCAAGCCTGCAGCTACCTGGACAAAAGCCGAAACCGTAAACCATGCACCCGTAAGCAGCATTTCAGAGCATGATCATGATCAATTAAGCAAGGCCGTAACTGCCGATTTAGAAACAGTCAAATGATAGTAAATGAGACTGTCCTCATGACGTCAGTAAAACATGGAGTTTAAAGCACAATTAATTAGCGTTTAGAAGTCCGATAAGCAATCAGACTCGCAACCCAGCGATGCACAAAATTATTGAATAGTCAAGGTCCTACTGTAAGTTCTAGTGTTTAACACTTAATTCATGATTATAAATAAAAGAAAATAGAACTTTAATAATTTTACTAGAAAGGTGAATACGTCACAATAAACCTCAATTTGAACCAGATATTAATAGAACAATAATAAACTTGGTAACAATGTGTTACCATATCCATTGGTAAAATTGTCTATGAATAAATTTCTGCCTAATGGGTGTTTTTCCTCCTATTTCACCCTATTGTGGGCTTTCTCAAAGGCTCACTTCAAATTAAAAACCTTTAGCATGCACCCAGCACACTTGTTTGTGGCAGCCATTAGCCCTGTGTAAATGCAAGCGTGATGACGTCAGACGCTTACGTTTGTGTCATGAGGTCATTTCCGCTACTACTCAATAGTCTGTTTTAAGGTTTTAGAGAATTTGATTATATCCAATGTTTATTTCCTCTTTCTTTCCTTCAAAATCTATGTCCTTGCACATGCACAAACAGTTATGTTTGGGCCTTAGAACACATTTTGAAATAAATGGAATTTATATAAGGATCCGAATGGGTGCTTGTACGCAATTTATTCCAGATTGGTGGACACACTCAATATACTTCCATTTATAAGTAAATACCCTGCACATGTGTCATACACTCAATTTAGGACTTGGAAATAATTACAAATGTAAATTGGATAAGTTGAGAAAAAAGTATCTTATTTTATATGAACTGAAGTGTCAGGTTGGGCCCCAGAAAAGTGGATCTGGATAGAATTCCTATCCGCTACCCCTAGGATTTTCTACTACATTTGCCATTTAGGGGTGTGAAAATAATTGCAGGCTTGAGTAATTGTAGCAATTGAATAGCGATTTGCAATTGTAACATTTACAGGCATGAAAGATCAAAGGCTTAGCTGGGTCAGAGTTACTTTCAGCCTGCAACCCACAAATCATTTGTGGGTAGTTAAAAGACGTCAAATGAATAGCAAATTAGTTTATGAGCTACATTACGAACTCCAGTAATTTCCAATTGTTCAATTGTAAAACAGCAACAAAGAATATACAGTACCTAAAAGAAAGAAAGCTATGAAATCAAACTACATATGATCTATCACATATATAGTTGTGAGCGTACGAGTCGTTGCTCACGCTTGCGGGCTCGCGTAGCGAGCCCACAAGAACTGCGTCCCTCGCGAAGCGAGGGACGCAGTTCCCCGCAAATGCGGCTGTGTTAACACACACATACACACACACGACTTTTTAACAGAATAAACCCAACCGCCCAGCCAACAAAAACCCAACAACGTCCCCGCAAATGCGGATCCTCGCGAAGCGAGGGTCCGCATTTGCGGTGGTGGGAGCATCCCAACATCGGCTGTGTTAACACACACATACACACACACACAACTTCATAACAAAAAAAAACTCAAAGTCGCCTCACACCCGCTTACACCCAGACACACAGACGCAAGACTTAACAAAAAAACAGTAAAAAAGGCCCTTCACACGCTCTTAACACACATACGCACGACTTAGAAACAAATACACTGCGTCGTACACGTAAAAGCTAACTGCGTATATCGCAAAAAAATACGGCAACATCGCAACAAAATACGGCCGCATCGGAAAAAAATACGGCCGCGAAAGACCCATTCCAACCGCCGCGCATCAAAACATCACAAACAGAAGAAATAAACACAACAAACACATAAAAAGCTTACTTACATCACGGGGGGGGGCATCCAGCACCTCCAAAACTTCATTTACACGTCCATTTAAGTCCAAAACAAAGAGTTTAAACGGCCGAAAATCGGCTAAGCGAGAGAAAAAATGGCCGCCGAACAAAACGAAAACGAGGCTCCAGACGTAACTACACTACACTTACTCGCAATAATGAAACACATACTATGCGGAACGGATTACACTCATATTAAACACCATTTTAACCACTACTACGCACAAAATGGCGGATGGAACGCAAATTGGAAGCTGGAACGCAAATAGCGCATGCGTATTGCGTTCTAACGGTCTAACTTTCCAGAATGTTCTACAAGTTTATAAATACTGCCTATTTGACAGAGAAAAATACATTTCTCCTCAGGTGATGAACAGAGTGACTTCAGACATAACTGCTGCTAAAACTTGAGAAGATAATTTACTACTTTACATTGTGCAAATTACAACTGAGAGGTAAGCAATAATATATTACATTTTATTATCAAGACAGGACATCAAAAAAAAAATTTAAATAAGAAAAAGAGGTTTATGTATACTGACATGTGACACGCACATATATGCGTATAATGTATACTGACAAGTGACACGATCATTTATGTGTATAATGTATACTGACATGTGACACGCACATTTATGTGTATAATGTATACTGACATGTGACACGCACATTTATGCGTATAATGTATAGTGACATGTGACACGCACATTTATGTGTATTGCCCCTGCAACAAAATTATCTTAAAACAAACTAATTAAACAACTACATTTAAATTACATTAGAAAAAAATAAGTTGGGACTATTAAAATATGACTCATGTATACTGATATGTGACACGCACATATATGTGTATCATCTATAGTCACATGTCACACACACATTTATGTATGTTGGCCAAAAATACAAATAAGGTTAATTTAACAATTAAAATATGATTCATGTATAGTGATATGTCACACGCACACAAAAAAATTACTTTCAACTATGGAAATGTGCTTCATGTATGTGACATATGTGTGTAGCCCCCACCAAAAAATAATGTTAATTCAAAATAATTACAGAAGTATATTTCAATGAAATTAATTTACTGCAATTCAATAGATCACCTAAAGCTCAATCTTTCTACTTTTTTTAATATTCAAACAGACTCTGCATCAACAGCGTCTCTCAACAATTTGCACCGTGCATTGTGAAGCACAATTCCTTTTAAAGAACACCAACAAAGAAGAAGAGGTAAGATACAAAAATACTTTAAATGCTGAAAAGGCCATGCTTTGTTAAATACAAATAAAAAATTCTATAATTCACTATTTCACTTTATTTTTCAAACAGACACTACAAGAAGACCGGCGGATTAAGATTGGCAGGAGGGGACCCTCTGTCATTCCACACTTCAATCAAGGTAAAGTATTAAGTATAAAAAAGAACCGAACCATGAGCCTTATTCAATTGTGAGTTGGCCAATTGAATAGGGCTTTATATAAGCACATAATAGATTTTTTAGACAGACATTTTTAGTTACTGAACTTCTAACCACAATCAAGGTCTTCACTAACTAAAAACTTCTGTCAAAAAATATTTTATGTGCTTATATAGAGCCCTATTCAATTGGTCAAAACGCAATTGATTCAGGACCTAAATATGTTTAATGGGCGAGGGCCTCATTCAAATGTGATTTGCCCATTTCAATAGGGCTCTATATAAGCACAGAGCATATTTTTGAACAGAAGTTTTTAGTTAAAAACTTCTGTAAAAAAAGATGCTCTGTGCTCATATTGAGCCAAATTCCATTGCGAAAAACCAAATTCAATGAGGCCCTCACAATATAACAAATCCAGCAACCAAAGGCCCTCATTCAATTGATATTTTGGACAATTCAATAGGGCTCGAAAGAAGCACATTTAGAACCCTATTGAATTGGCCAAACTGCAATTGAATGAGGGCCAAAGGATGCAACATATGGTACACACAAACTGGTACACACAAAACAGGATTGTAACAAACACATAGCAAACTAAATTCATATTCTTTTTGTTTAACAACCTATAACCATTAGAAAAAACACTACATAAGTATAACAAAAGTGGTGCCCATCAAACAGGATTGTACGAAAACTCACACAAACACATAGCAAACTACATTTAAATTCTTATTTAATGTTTAACAACCTACAAGCCTTAGAAAGAAGCCTAAATAAGCATACCAACATTGGTGCGCACCAAATAGGATTGTATGAAAACTCACACAAACACATAGCAAACTACATTTAGATTCTTATTTTATGTTTAACAACCTATTAGCATTACAAAACAACATTAATAAGCATACCAACAGTGGTGCGCACCAAACAGGATTGTATGAAAACTCACACAAACACATAGCAAACTACATTTAGATTCTTATTTAATGTTTAACAACCTATAAGCCTTAGAAAGAAGCCTAAATAAGCATACCAACATTGGTGCGCACCAAAAAGGATTGTATGAAAACTCACACAAACACATAGCAAACTACATTTAGATTCTTATTTTATGTTTAACAACCTATTAGCATTACAAAACAACATTAATAAGCATACCAACAGTGGTGCGCACCAAACAGGATTGTATGAAAACTCACACAAACACATAGCAAACTACATTTAGATTCTTATTTAATGTTTAACAACCTATAAGCCTTAGAAAGAAGCCTAAATAAGCATACCAACAGTGGTGCGCACCAAACAGGATTGTATGAAAACTCACACAAACACATAGCAAACTACATTTAGATTCTTATTTTATGTTTAACAACCTATTAGCATTACAAAACAACATTATTAAGCATACCAAGAGTGGTGTGCACCAAACAGGATTGTATGAAAACTCACACAAACACATAGCAAACTACATTTACATTCTTATTTTATGTTTAACAACCTATAAGCATTACAAAACAACATTAATAAGCATACCAACAGTGGTGCGCACCAAACAGGATTGTATGAAAACTCACACAAACACATAGCAAACTACATTTAGATTCTTATTTTATGTTTAACAACCTATAAGCCTTAGAAAGAAGCCTAAATAAGCATACCAACAGTGTTGCGCACCAAACAGGATTGTATAAAAACTCACACAAACACATACCAAACTACATTTAGATTCTTATTTTATGTTTAACAATCTATAAGCCTTAGAAAAAGGCCTAAATAAGCATACCAAAAGTGGTGGGCACCAAACGGGATTGTTGAAAAACAAAGAAATAATGTCATTTTTTAGTTCATACAAATACATTCAAAGAAAATTACATTTTCATTTTTATTTTATATCAGATACTGCGTCAAAAACATCGGACCAGGAGTTTCAACTGAGGACCAGACCAGCGGACGAGGACTTTCAACAGAGGACCAGACCATTGGACGAGGACTTTCAACAGAGGACTACACCATCGGACGAGGACTTTCAACAGAGGACTACACCATCGGACGAGGACTTTCAACAGAGGACCAGACGATTGGACGAGGACTTTCAACACAGGACCAGACCATCAGACGAAGGCTTTCAACACAGGACCAACAAAGATTCTGCTTCAAATCAAACTTCAACCAAGGTACAGTATAACAAGTAAAAAAAGAGAAAAATTAATTAATATTCTTCTTTAATGTTTAACCACCTATAAGCCTTAGAAAAAAGCCTACAGAAGCATACCAAAATTGCGGCGCACCAAAAAGGATTGTAGAAAAACACAGAAATAATGCAATTTTTTCATTAATACAAAGACATTCAAATAACATAACATTTTCATTTTTATTTTATAACAGATACTGGGTCAAGAACATCGGAACAGGAGTTGGAACTGAGGACCACACCAGAGGACGAGGACTTTCAACAGAGGACTACACCATCGGACAAGGACTTTCAACACAGGACCAGACCATCGGACGAAGGCTTTCAACACAGGACCAACAAAGAATTTTGCTTGAAATCAAACTTCAACCAAGGTACAGTATAAAAAGTAATATCTATCATCTATCTCTTATTTGTCTTTTAGGGCCAATAATCTTTAACAGTAAATACAAACTTCAATGTAAACTTAAAAAATAAATTGGCATAGTCCAAAAAAGTCTAAAAACACAGAATCTATACAATTTGTCATTGTAACATTCCAGTCCTAAACCCTAATTTATTTGCCATTTGACAAATTGAATAGTGCTGTAAATAAGGACATAACATCTTATTGAAAATACCTTTTTAGTTACTGAAACACTTGCTTTTGGATACATGTTTAATAAATAAAAATTTCTTTAAATAATTATCTGATGGCCTTATTTAGACTTTTATTCAATTGACCGCATTGAAATTGATTAAGTATAAAATGTTAACACACTATTGATAACTATTTGTCATGAAAAACAACTTAACATCTCAAAATAAACTAATGGTACATTATTTTATTTTTACAGATTAACATGGCTGATAACGAGAGTAAACAAGAAAAGAAAAGACGCCAAGCTAGAGAACGACGACAGAGAGCAGACAGCCAGCAGACACCGGAGAAGAAGGAAATTCGACGAGAAAAAGAACGCAAAAGAATTGCAAGCAAAAGACTGTTACTTGCAGAAATTAAAGATATGTCAAAAAAAGCAACAAAGAAAATAAAGCATTTACAACCTGTTGCTCAAACATCAGATGACATTTTACCAGAAAAAATACAAGAGATACCAAAAAAAGCAACAAAGAAAACAAAGCATTTAGAACCGTTTCATGAAACATTACATGACATTTTACCTCAAACAATACAACATATACCAAGAAAAGCAACGAAAAAAACAAAACATTTAGAACCTGTTGTTGAAACATTATATGACATTTCACCTGATGAATATGAAAGTCAAAATCCTATATGCTTTGCAAATTGTCCTCTACTCAAGTCTTTAGCAGTAGAGGTTCATAGTTGTGGGGACATGACTACTCAATGTCAGTTTTGTGAGGCTTATTATTTTAAACAGGAGAGACCCAGAGATGGACAATTTATTAGTTGTTGTCAAAAAGGCAAGTTCAAACTTCCAGAAAGGAAAGAATTTCCAATTTATTTACAAAATATTATGACTGAACCTACTTTTCCAAACTACAAAAATTTTAAGACAAACATAAGATCCTACAATAGTGCCATATCCTTTGCATCCATGGGGGCAACATTAGCTGCTAATGTACCAGGACATGGTCCTTACTGTTTTAAAGTCCAAGGACAAATTTATCATCGCACTTCCCATTTACATCCAGAGGAAGGAAATAAAAGAAAATTCGCTCAACTATATGTCCTAGATACAATGGAAGCTGTTGACCAACGTATGCAGATGGAAGAAAATAAAAAATGCTTACCCACTGTTTTCATAGAGCTAAATAACATTATGGACAACAATCCCTACAGTAAAGCTTATAAAAAATTGGCAGAAGTAGAAAATGAACAACTACTTCATGCACAAACACATCAATTACCAATGCCGAAGGTTAATATGGTGCTTAAAAGAGACAGACATACTGATAAACGTCGTTATAACTTGCCAACAACAAATGAGGTTGCAATGGTGTTTCAGAATGATGAAGGAGAACCACCATTTCAAAGAGACATTCGAATATATCCTAGAAATGAGGACCAACCGTTTATTAATATGAGTATCTTAAGTCCAAATTTAGATCCAATGACATATCCCATCTTTTTCCCACACGGAGAAGCAGGTTGGCAACCAAAATTAACTCTTCCCAGTTACCCAAATGCTAAAGCCAGAATCCGAAATAATGTTTCTATGCTTGAATTTAAAGTAGCTCAAATTGCCATTCGCAATGTATTTAATCCAATTTTATGTGGTGGGAAACTAACACAACAATGGATTATTGATTCATATTTGCAAGTTGAGGCAAATAATTTAAACTTTATCAAATATCAACAAGATAAACTCCGTGTAGAACAATATTCTGGACTCATGGACTATGTTGCTGACGTGGCTACAAGCAGAGACATGACAGCTGGCAAAGCCATCATTTTACCATCTTCCTTTCAAGGATCTCCTCGGAATATGAGAGAAAGATACAATGATGCTATGGCTATTGTGACAAAATTTGGCAAACCCGATCTATTTGTGACATTTACATGTAATCCACAATGGCCAGAAATTACACTAAATCTACTTCTTGGACAAACTGCTTCAGATCGACCAGATTTAGTAGCCAGAGTTTTTAAGATTAAATTAAATGAATTCACTATAAATCAGTTATTTGGCAAATGTCTTGCTTATGTATATAACATTGAATTTCAAAAAAGAGGCCTTCCACATGCACATCTTCTAATAATACTTCAAGAAAAAGATAAATTAGATACTTCAGACAAAGTGTATGCAGTCATTGTTGCTGAACTACCAGATCCAGAACTATATGGTAGACTATATGAAATTGTTACTCATCGCATGATTCATGGACCCTGTGGTGACCTTAATCCACAATCACCATGTATGGAAAATAATAAATGTTCCAAAGAATTTCCAAAAGATTATAGAGACAAAACCTATGCCAATTGTGATGGATATCCACTTTATAAAAGAAGAGAAGGAGATAGTGCCATTATTCGTGGAAAAAAAGTGGACAATAGATATGTAGTACCCTACAATCCACATTTACTCATGAAGTACAACGCCCACATCAACGTAGAAGCCTGCACTTCCATCAAATCCATTAAATATGTCTACAAATATATTTACAAAGGTTACGATGCAGCTACTGTAGTCGTCAAAAGTGCAGACAACCCTGAAAGTAGTGAGTTAGTACATGATGAACTTGCATCTCATGTAGATGCTCGCTATGTCAGTGCGCCAGAAGCTATGTGGCGGCTTTTAAAATTTGAAATGCATGATAGATCACATGCAGTATATAGGTTAGCAGTACATTTGCCACAACGACATTTAGTCTATTTCCATGCTGGAAATGAAATGAATGCATTGGCCCAAAGTGAAGATCGTCACACTACACTAACTGCATGGTTTGCATTAAATTCCACTGATGCTGAAGCAACACAATACTTATATATTGAAATTCCATATCACTATGTTTTTGTGAATGGATTATGGAGACCAAGAAAAACCAGAGGCAATAAAATTATTCCAAGAATTTACACAGTCAGTCCAAGAGATGTGGAACGTTTTTGCTTACGGATATTACTTTTAAATGTTCCTGGAGCACAAAGTTTTGAACACTTAAGAACTGTTAATGACATTGTATATGAATCCTTCCATTTAGCTGCAAGACATAGAAACTTACTCTCTGATGATACAGAGTGGGAAAGATGTTTAGAAGCAGCAGCACAATGTCAAATGCCACGACAGATGAGAGAACAATTTGCTTTTATTTGTATCTTCTCAAATGCTCCAAATGCATTAGCTTTGTGGGAGACTTTTAAAAGTAATATGGCTGAAGACTTTATGCGACGATACAATGAACCCATTGCACACTTAAAAGCGTTAATGGAAATCCAAGAAGTCTTTTTAACTCATGGATTAAGTTGTGCAAGTTTTAATTTGCCTGATCCAGGTCTTATAGATGACATTAACTTTGAAGACTATGACATTCTACTACAAGCAGAAAGAACAGAAGAAAGACTTGCAACTTTAAATACACTACAATTGCAAGCATTTCATGCCATTAAAAATGCTATAGATGATAACATGGTGACAGAGCGTTATTTCTATCTTGATGGACCTGGCGGATCAGGAAAAACATATTTGTACAATGTATTAATGAGTTCAGTACGAGCACAAGGAAAAATAGCAATGGCGTTTGCCACTACTGGAATTGCTGCACTTTTATTAGAAGGTGGAAGAACTGTTCATAGTGGATTTAAACTGCCAGTGCCTATTTTAGAAAATTCTGTGTCAGATATTCGCATGACATCCTTACAAGCAAAGAAATTGAAGAAATGTAAATTAATTATAATAGATGAGGCCACAATGATGTCATGCTATGCCCTCCAATGTATTGACCGTTTGCTTCGTGAAGTCATGGAGAATACTTTTCCATTTGGTGGAAAGGTAATGTTTTTGGGTGGCGATTTCAGACAAACATTACCTGTCGTTGTACATGGAAATCGAACTGACATTATCGAAACATGTATAAAGTCAAGTACAGTATGGAAACATTTTACCCATCTTCAACTGCAACAAAATATGAGATCAGAAGGCCAAACTGATTTCAATGATTGGCTTATTAAAATTGGAGAAGGCAGAACAGAAAAAATACTACATTTACCTGATGACACTGTAGAGATCCCACCTCATATGATTTGTCAACAAGATATTATATCGGCTATATTTGAAGGGAGCATAAATAACGAAGAATATTCCGAGCTTGCCAACCAAGTCATACTGACGTGTAAAAATAAAGATGCATTAATCCTCAATAATGAAATCTTAAAAAAAATTTATGCACCACAAAGAAATTATCACAGTGCTGATTCTGTACTTGCTGATGACAATGAAAGTCAGGCTAACTTTTCGACTGAATTCATAAACTCTTTAACTCCTTCTGGAATGCCACCACATATTTTGCAGCTAAAGAAAGGTGCAATTATCATGTTACTGCGAAATATGAACCCCAAAAAAGGCCTATGCAATGGCACAAGATTAATTGTTCAACAATTAAAGGACCATTTTATAGATGCTGAAATTTTAACTGGGACCCATAAAGGAGAGAGAGTTTTCATACCAAGAATAGATTTAGCACCAAGTGAAAGTAGTCTCCCTTTTATACTTCAAAGAAGACAATTTCCCATTATTATGGCATTTGCCATGACCATTAATAAATCACAAGGTCAAACTTTCAAATCTGTGGGTATTTTCTTGGAAGAACCAGTTTTTGCACATGGTCAATTGTACGTTGCGTTGTCACGGTGCAAAAATCCACAGGCTATTAAAGTTTACATTGAAAACAATGAAAGTCAAGGTGATTTATTAGAAGATGGACGTATTTTTTATAAAAACATTGTCTACTATGAAGTACTATAACTTTGAAGGATACAAATTAAAGATGCCAAGATTTTTTTAAAGCATTGCAAAATACATAACAATTGGTTGTTTAATTCAGTCATAATTAATGGAAGTCATGTTTATGAATGATTTGCCTCACAAAATACTTTCCTTGCATTGTTAGTAAAAATTATGTTAAAATGTTAACTCACTATGTTAATGTTTCTAATGTTACAAGTTTAAAAAATATATTTTCAAGTTATTTCATTCAACAGATTACAAAGTGGATGTTAAGAGGTCAAGCACCTTTTAAGTCACAATGTAAATATTGTCTGTTATCTTAAGATTACTACCTACATTAATGTTTATCGCCAGTTTATGTGCTCAGTAATAAATTACTTTAATTACGTACGTTTTAAGAAGAGTTTTACTGTATGCCTTCCTCTACATTCAATGTATATTCAAGTTAACAATTATTGTGATAAAAATAGAATTTTAATACTGATTAATTTAAATGTCAATTGTTTTTACATTCAAATGTTAATACTTTTAATAAAAAATTAGGTTACAAAATGTATTCACTATGTTCCTGTTTATAATGTTCAAAATTATACCAATGTTTTGTCAACTTCTAAACTTACATAAAAAATAAAGTTCAAGTTTAAAAATATATACTTTGATGGTTATTGCTTACATATAGTTTAAACTTCATGTTAAAATTCGCGACGTTTAAAGAAGGGTTTTTACTTTTTGCTTTCCTATTCATTCAATGTATATTAAAGTTAACAATTCTTCAGATACTAATTACATTTTAAAAAACCATTACACCAACATTTTACAAAAATACACGTTCATATTAAAATACTTACAAGGGTCAAAAATATATGTTAATAACTAAACAACTTGACAAACATATACATCACATTGCCGTCATTTTTTGACGGGCAAGTCGCTAGTGCTATCTATATAAAACTCATATATAAACTAATCTAATTCTAAGCTAAAATAAATAATTAAGACCACTTACCTTTGCAGATGTCCATTAAGATAAGCCACATAGGGGAAAAAAAATAAAAATTAGTGCAACACGTTTACAGTACATAAATAAACATTCTATACATTCTTAATATTCTACTCACCTTTCCGGCATATCCCTTCCTTATTCTTTTAATCCTTCTCCGGTGCCACACCTGTTAAAAAAAACATAACATTAGTACACATACATCAAAATAAAATAAACATAATCTACATTCTACTTACCATCCCGAGATGTCTCTGGCCTCCTCCGGATCCTCTTCTGCCCCGCCCTGTATAAAAAATATATATATATATACTTACATCGGCACTCCCGAACATCCCCGACGCTAATGAGGCTCCCGGAGACTTTTCCGGAAGAAAATAAGCAATGGCGCCTTCTGATTGGTTGAAAATGCTGTCTATCAAATTCACCCAGGAGGCGCCAATGTGTGAACCAATCACAAAGGGATACACCCTAAAATCCCACTCTGATTGGATAATGCACCTGTCAATCTTTATTTAAACCAATCACAAGGGCAGATGCCTTCAGCCAATCACAATGGAATACACCCCCACAGGGTAATTGGTTGGAGCCTCTGCGCATTCTGATTGGTTGCACTGACAATAGCCAATCACAATGTAATACACCCTCACGTACTGATTGGTGAAGGATTTGCGCATTCTCATTGGCTACTGTTAATATCAATCAATATTACAGCCAATGGGAAGGCGCAGATGTCTTCACCAATCAGAACGTGGGGGTATATTCCATTGTGATTGGCTGATGGCAATAAAGCCTTAGGATTGGTTCAAATAAAGATTGACAGGTGTGTTATCCAGTCAGCGTTGTATTTTGGGGTGTATGCTTTTTTCATTAGTTCACAATTGGGGTCTTCTCATTGGCTGAATTTGATAGACAGCCTTTTCAGCCAATCAGAAGCCGCCATTGCCAATTTTATTCTGGAACACTCCGTAGGAAGCTCATTAGCGTCGGAGACATCCGCCAGGGCGGATGTGTGTCGTTTTTTGGGGGGGTGTTTAACGCACGGATGCTACCGGAGCAGAACACCAGGAGGCCGGAGACATCGCGGAAAGGTAAGTATAATGTACATTGTGTTTATTTCACTTTGTTTTATGTTTACTCATGTAATGTTTTTTTTTAACAGGAGCAGCGCCGGAGAAGAAGCAAAGATGGAGGACGTGACATGCTGGGACGTGACATGCTGGAACGGGACATGCTGGAAAGGTGAGTATAATATTTAGAATATTTAGAATGTTTAGTTATTTCATGTAAACGTGTTGTATTAATTTTTTAAATCTTTTTTACCGTAGGTTGCTGATCAAAGGTAAGTGGTCTTAATTATTTTATTGTAGCTTAGAATTAGGGTTGCTATATATAGAGATAGCATGTATTGTATATTAGATAGATAGATAGGGGGATGTATTATTAGATAGTATTGTATATTAGATAGTGGGATGTATATTACATTATATAGTGGGATGTATATTACATACTGGGATGTATATTACATAGTGGGATGTATATTACATAGTGGGATGTATATTAGATAGTGGCATGTATATTAGATAGTGGCATTTATATTAGATAGGGGTGTATTGTATTTAATTGTATTTAATTGTATTAGATTTTATTTCATTGTATTAGATTTTATTTAATTGTATTATATGTATTTTATGTATTTTTTTATTTTCTGTGACTTTCTGTGAGGTTTTTTTTGTTGTTCTGTAATGTACATTTTTTATTTTTGGTGATTTTAGTTTTTCTTATTTTATGTAATGTAGATTTCTGCTTTTTGATGAATTTAGTTACTTGAGGCACACAGTACACTCACATTGTGTGACAAACAGCATTTCAACACTTTCTTTTATTGACCGTCATTTTTTGAAGGGCAAGTCGCTAGTATTAGATATTTACTAGTTGTTATTTTCTCCTTCTTCTTTTAAAAATTAATATTATACATTAACTTCACTTGTGGTATAAGTATAAGCTATTTCTATACAGTGCCTTGAAAAAGTATTCACTCCCCTTGACTTTTTACCTATTTTGTTAAATTACAGCCTTAAGTTCAATGTTTTGAACCTAAGTTCAATGATCAGAACACAATAGTGTACGTTGGTGAAGGGAAATGAGAAAAATATATACATAAAACAGTTTTTTAGAAATATTCACCCCCTTTGTTATGAAGCCCATAAAGAGCTCTGGTGCAACCAATTACCTTCAGAAGTCACATAATTAGTGAAATGATGTCCACCTGTGTGCAATCTAAGTGTCACATGATCTCTCATTACATATACACACCTTTTTTGAAAGGCCCCAGAGGCTGCAACACCCAAGCAAGAGGCACCACTAACCAAACACTGTTATGAAGACCAAGGAACTCTCCAAACAAGTAAGGGGCAATGTTGTTGAGAAGTACAAGTCAGGGTTAGGTTATAAAGAAATATCCAAATCTTTGATGATCCCCAGGAGCACCATCAAATCTATCATAACCAACTGGAAAGAACATGGCACAACAGAAAACATGTTAAGAAACGGCCGCCCACCAAAACTCATGGACCGGCAAGGAGGGCATTAATCAGAGAGGCAGCACAGAGACCTAAGGTACCCCTGGAGGAGCTGCAGAGTTCCAAAGCAGAGACTGGAGTTTATGTACATAGGACGACAAAAAGCCTTACGCTCCATAGGGTTGGGCTTTATGGCAGAGTAGCCAGAAGAAAGCCACTACTTTCAGCAAAAAACAAAATGGCATGTTTTGAGTTTGCAAAAAGGCATGTGGGAGACTCCCAAAATGTATGGAGGAAGGTACTTTTCGGCCGTCAAAGAAGACACTATGTCTGGCACAAACCCAACACATCACATTACCCAAACAACACCATCCCCACAGAGAAACATAGTGGTGGCAGGATCATGCTGTGGGGATGTTTTTTTTAGCAGCCCGGACTGGAAAACTGGTCAGAGTTGAGGGAAAGATGGATGCTGCTAAATACAGGGATATTCTTGAGCAAAACCTGTACCACTCTGTGCGTGATTTGAGGCTAGGAAGGAGGTTCACCTTCCAGCAGAACAATGACCCCAAACACACTGCTAAAGCAACACTTGAGGGGTTTAGGGGGAAACATGTACATGTGTTGGAATGGCCTAGTCAAAGCCCAGACCTCAATCCAATAGAAAATCTGTGGCCAGACTTAAAGATTGCTTTTCACAAGTGCAAACCATTCAACTTGAAGTAGCTGCATCAGTTTTTGCAAGGAGGAATGGGCAAAAATCACAGTGATAAGATGTGGCAAGCTCATAGAGACTTATCCAAAGCGACTTGGAGCTGTGATTGCCGCAAAAGGTGGCTCTACAAAGTATTGACTTTAGGGGGTGAATAGTTATGCACATTGACTTTTTCTGTTATTTTGTCCTATTTGTTGTTTGCTTCACAATAAAACAAAAAAACATCTTCAAAGTTGTGGGCATGTTCTGTAAATTAAATGATGCAAATCCTCAAACAATCCATGTTAATTCCAGGTTGTGAGGCAACAAAACATGAAAAATACCAAGGGAGGTGAATACTTTTGAAAAAGCAGTGTATACGGCAATGATCACTGTGCTTTAATCATTATGGGCCATATTAAATTCCAGCCTCGTAAGTCCAACGTTTTGCCAATAAGGGCTGCATGCTTCAAATTTGGCAGAGTTATGTCGCTATTAAATTAGAAAGGGCTGCCATCTAGGAGCGAGAGACACTATTTCGTGAACCAGTTTGCGGCTGTCAGACTTGAGTGCTTGCACGCAAACAATTAAGCAATCTCGTAGTTACAGGTTCTGATGGAGCCAATGGAAAATTAGATGTGGAAGCGTTATGTCACTGAAAAGGGGAGGGAAGATTTCCAAGTCCTACTTGCTTCAAATCCACCAGGAATAATGCAATATTAATAAAGCAGTAAATATGATATTCTATTACATTTTTCTGGGCCGATTTGTGCGCTTGAAAATGTTGTGCTATCAATTCTAAGACCTAACATCACTTTCCCTTACAAAAAATGTACAGTAGAGTGATTTTATTTAGATTAGAAGGGCTACGTATTGTACTTAACCCCCTTTGCTCTAGATCCCACGTTAACCTCTGTGATCCATTTGCGTGCTACGTGCTTGCTCGCGAGTAACCACATAGCACTTTAATAGCTATGCAAACAGCTCTAAGATTACATTTACGAGCTATGTGTAAAAACGTAGCTCCAATTTAATGGGGCTGTATATATCTATGACACAAAGTTATGTTTTTTCTTCTTCTTTCTGATTTTTGAGGGCTTGTTTGGCCATGTTTTATAAAGTCACTTTGACACATGATGCCCCTTATTACTCATTCACATATTTTTTCCCTTTTTCTTATTTTTATGAGCATATATGGTAATATTCTAAAGCTAATTTGGGCACATTATGCCTATCACTTTAATATATAAAATTAATTACTGTACTTGCTTTTTTTTAAAAATAGTATCTTTTTACCATTTTTTATTTTTTATCAGTAGTTTATGTAAATATTTTTTAGGTACTATTAATTTTTTGTAACCTTTTTTTCTTAAAATCTGACACTTAGCTATTTACGTTTAATTTTTAAGTGGCACATGCTTTCCTGATCATTTTATATCACTGACATGTATTTGCCATATAACCTTTAATTACCATCAATTATAGTTATGCAAATTCATCTTGTCTCAAAGGTTCTGCAGTACCTGCAAAAATAAATCTAATAAAGGGTTAATACATGTCGTCAACTCATTACTTGAAAAGAAAGCACTATCTCCCCACTATCTCAGCAAAAAGGCTAGAATTTCATATGTACAGTACATTGTTTGAATGTGACGTCACATGCAAGGCTAGGTTTGTGAAAGTACTTGCTACTCCAGGGTGTTGGACGCTTCATAGAGCTCTGAGAAGGCAGTGAGTGGTGGACAGTGGACAGTGAAAAATTCTATTAAGTCCCTAACTTTCCAATGTTTAATTTAAGTCAATACACGCATGTTTTTCTCCTTTTTATTGGGGGAGGGGGAAATGGAATTTGTGCTATTTTATCTCTAGTTTTCTTAATTAAAGCTATCTATCTCCACTATCCACCTATTGGTGCATGATATTATGATATGCTCATTTGAATCTATTTTAAAATGATTACCCTAATATAGATAACAGGTTCATTACAACTATTTACCAGCTGGGTAATTATAACGATTAAACGTCTACTATTAGGGATTTATCCCTCATTACTACCTGTGCATATGATTTTTTTTGCTAAGTTATATATGTATATTGCTCATAAAAGCTACTAGCTAAATTGTGCATCCACATTTTGAATAAATACAATAGTAAATATAAATACAATATCAAATTATTGCAGAATAACTATTAACTTACTTAAGACTATGGTGGGATACATCCACTTTTATGGCTCTTATATTCTTAGCTATCCTTGTTTCATTAAAGCTACTAATTAGTGGTGTCCCGAACAGTTCGCCGGAGAACTATTCGCTGCGATTTTTGCATGTTCGCGTTCGCTTCGAACGGCAAACACATGCGCTTTTCGGTCCGCCTCCTATTCTTTATCATTGAGGAAACTTTGACCCTGCACCTTACAGTCAGCAGACACAATCCAGCCAATTAGCAGATACACTCCCTTCCAGGGACTTCCATCTGAAGGACAGCCTCCATTTTAGAATAATTCTGAAGCTACATTCGTTGAGAGAGGACATACATTCTACCTGCTGCTGATTTAATAGGGAAATAGATAGCCAGGCTGTGTATTTAGCTTTCACTACACACCTGAAGAACTCATTTGATATCTGCTGCAAGGACAGCAACCCAAAAAGCCCTTTTTGGGCTAGAACATCATTTATTTTATTTTATTATTTTTTTCTGCTGATTTAATAGGGAAATTGATAGCCAGGCTGTGTATTTAGCTTTCACTACACACCTGAAGGACTCATTTGATATCTGCTGCAAGGACAGCAACCCAAAAAGCCCTTTTTAGGACTAGAACATCATTTATTTTATTTTATTATTTTTTTCTGTGTACTCTAGTTGCATATGCCTGCCTGCTAGCGTGTGTGTGAGGCCTATTGCATCTACTCTGCCAACTTTTGCCAGTGCACAGTGACACTCATAACTAGTGCAAACGTAGTGTACAGTGACATAAAACAACACTTTTTTGACTGTAATCGATTGAATATCAGTTGCCTGCCTACAGGCGTGTGTGTGAGGCCTATTGCATCTACTCTGCCAACTTTTGCCAGTGCACAGTGACACTCATATCTAGTGCAACCATAGTGTACAGTGAAATAAAAGAACCCTTTTTTGACTGTAATCGATTGAATATCAGTTGCCTGCCTACAGGCATGTGTGTGAGGCCTACAGTGCCTACTCTGCCAACTTTTGCCAGTGCACAGTGAGACTCATATCTTGTGGCACCTTAGATTGCACGCGCAGTGCCCCAAATTTGAAGTGGGAGGACCGACCAAGCATCTTTTTCAATCTCCTGCTTCCAAAAATCCATGCCATATACACGTCCCCTGATAGGTGACGTAACAGGTATCAAACTGATAGGAATAAATAGTACAACTTAATACACCACTCCTATCTGGTGGCACATTACATTGCACGTGCAGTGCCCCAAATTCGAAGTAGGAGGTCCGACCAAGCATCTTTTTCCATCTCCCTGTTCCAAAAATCCATGCCATATACACGTCCCCTAATAGTGGACGTAACAGGGATTAAACCAATAGGAATAGTACTACTTAACAGTACACACCTTATAATAACGCAGACAGAGGCAACGCAGAGAGAGGAGTCTGAAGAAGAGGAGTCAGAGGAGGAAGGTGGCTTTGAGGAGGTGGAAGACCAAACACAGCAGGCGTCCCTGGTGGCTTGTTGTCACCTTTCAGGGACCCTTGGTGGCTGGGTGGAGGAAGAGACCTTCAATGACATCAGTGAGGACAAGGAACGGGACATGGCTAGCTTGGCATCCAACCTTGTGCAAATGGGGAGTTTGCGGTTGTGCAAAGGGACTGTTTGCGGTTGTTTGCAGTGCATTAAACCGGGATATTGGTCTGTTACTGTGAAGTGGGTGTAACCCTTACACTACCTGATCGATTCAACATAAAGCATGTTATTCCAAACAATTTAGGAATGTTAGGGGATTTATGCCCTTTATGGCTTAAAACAAGACTCTGCATCAACTATGTAATTTTCTGTGGGAGTTTTGGATCCCCCTCCGACATGCCACAGTCCAGGTGTTAGTCCCCTTGAAACAACTTTCCCATCACTATTGTGGCCAGAAAGAGTCCCTGTGGGTTTTGAAATTTGCCTGCCCATTGAAGTCTATATCGGTTCGCCGATGTTCGTCCGTTCGCGAACATTTGATGGAATTCGCGTCCGTTTTTCGTGAACCGAAAATTTGATGTTCGCGACATCACTACTACTAATTAATCTGTGTCTAAAGTGCAATATATTCACCCTCTGAATGCTAAGCATAAGGATATGCAATAAGTAATGAATGTAGGAAAACTACTAACATAGGGCCCAGTTCTACTGACCAAATCGTAAACTTATACACACTTAAAACCACTCTTAAAATTGCCACATATTCTATTAGCAACATGCAATCCAATTATGAGTTACCCGTCCACAATCACTACGGGCCAGCCAAAGATGAAAATTCTGGATTAGAACTCCATTGATTTTAGCACAGCACAATTGAGGAAATTTATATTCTATAAGACCCAGAAGTCTAGCTCGCAAAGCAAGTCTGACCCGCAACTGAAAAATATATTACGACTACTAAATAGGATTTGCAATGACTTTTTCAAACACTTCTTAGAGCTGTATTAGCAATTAAACATGCACTGCAGTACTTTAAAAGCATGGGAAGTTATGGAAAGACATTAAAAATAATTGCATAACAGTCTCACACCCACAAATATACAATTAAAATGATTATTTTTAACTTTTATTTCTGAGTAATGTTGATCCCGGGACTCCAGGGGTTATTACATATCATGAAACTCACATAGATTAGAACAGATGATCTAAAGCATTTCATATAGTGCTAGATTGCTTAATTGTGAGCCTGATCACAAAATTATTAACCCTTGGGGGCCCAACACCTAATCTATTAACCCCTTAAAGGATCCTAGCGGCACCTAATTAATTAACCCCATACCATGGGGGCCTTAAATATCCTCCATGGTACCCGTTATAACCCCTTGGACACCAAGGGACCCCTATCTAACTATCATGGTGGTCCTTAGAGGAGTGAGATTTTCAATCAAGAAAGAAGAGGACCAGAATGTTTAAAAAGGGTTAATAGCTCGATGCTACTGTGGTCTTTCTAGGACCCCCTCTATATCAGGGTTAATTGTAGGCACCAGTGGGTGGAGTTTATCTTTTAGGTGCCACAGGGGTCCATAAAGTTTGTGGGGACCTAGCATCATTTCCCTGTTTTGCTCATTTAGTATCCACCATAGAACAGTCACCATGGTGTTAGAAAGTTACCTTGAATAAATATTTGTATATTCTATGCTTACTAAAAGAAAATAGGATCTATCTCCCTGATGTTCTTAAAAAAATGTGTAAATTTTTAATTGCCATATTTTATTTAAAAAATTATATTTTCTTAACGAATACCAATAAAAGTTATATTTTATACTACTTGTTACTCTCCTTATTATTGGTTACTATCATCTAGTTTACTACATGTGGTGGGATTGGCAAGTTTATTATTATCCACGAGCCAGACATGTTGGAGATGTACCCTGGGAAGCCTTACTGATAACAAGGCTGCAGGAGTTGATGGACACCCAGCTGAATTGTATACAATCCTAAAAGATGATGCTGTGAAAGCTGGCATTATGCCAACAAATTTGGAAAAGTTGACAATTGCTAGTAGGCTTAAAAAGATCAGTCTATATCCCAATCCCCAAAAAGGCAGTGCTAAAGAGTGAAAAGATTGTGCTATATGGTGAGATTCCAAACTTGATAACCTGCCAAAGGTTCACTCTGACATCATAATTTTCATGCCAGAGTGGGCAAATATTCAGAAGCTTGGAAAGGGGTACTTGGCAACCACAGTGTTAGAAGATACAATGATAACGGGCGTCTTTTGCTAGAGTTTTACACAGAGCAGAAACTCAACAACACTGTTTCCAACACAAAGACAGGCCAAATAAAACCTGTATGCATCCTTGGTCCAAGTGCAGAATGTAATACGGGCCAGCAAACTTCGTCTCCACTTTAGTCCTGGACTAGAGTATCTCAGATGCTTCACAGATCTCTCTTCAGATGCTCTATGGGAACACCTCAAAACCAGCATCCTGCAGACCTCTGAAGAGGTCCCAGGTTTCTCCACAAAAAATAATAAAGACTGGTTTAATGAAAGCAATCAGGAGATCCATTAATTACTGTTGAAAAAGAGAGCCACTCATCAAGCGCATCTCGCTCAGCCATCCTGCCCTAACAAGATTGTGTGCAGCAACTTCCAGCGAAAGCTTAGAGAAATTCAGAACTAGCGGTGGACCAACCTCATGGAAAGAACTCAGCGTTGTGCAGAAATCCGCGACTACAGAGGCTTTTATAGACAAGGGGGCAATCCTAAACCAGTGGTCTGACCACTTTCAGACTCTATTCAGTGCCAAGCGTATAGTTTCAGTCTCATTGCTAAGTCGCATTTCACAACAACAAATGAAAACAGAACTGGATGAAATCCCTACTCTAGAAGAGACTGTAAAAGCTGCTGAGTAGCTAAAGAATGGTAAGGCAGTAGGAGCTGATAGGATCCCAGAAGAGGTCTGGTCATGGGGGCTGGAAGCACTTTAAGCTAAACTCCATGAGCTCTTTGTTTGCAGTTTGAGGCAAGGCAAACTGCCATAGGACCTTTGTGACGAAAAATCATCGTCACCCTGTACAAAAGTCAGGGTGGCTTCAGAGCCAACAGAAAATCCATGGACATGGCTTTTGTTCTCAAGCAGCTATAAGAGAAATGCCAAGAACAGAGCAAAGGACTTTATGTGACATGTGTCGACCTTACCAAAGCATTCAACACTATTAACAGCAAGGGCCTCTGGCAAATCCTGTAATGTATAGGATGTCCTACCAAGTTCCTCAACATGATCATCCAGCTACATGAAGACCAGCGCAGCCAAGATAGGCACAGCAACGAACTGTCAGAGCCCTTCCCAATAAGTAATGCCTTGAGGCAGGGCTGTGTCCTTTCACCGACCCTATTTACGCTATTCTTCAGTGTGATCCTTCAAAGGGCCATGGCAGACCCTGATGATGAGGATGGCCTCTACATCTGATACAGCACCGATTGCAGTCTGTTCAACCTGAGATTACTAAAGTATTACTAAAAATCCCACACTATGAAAGTGGAAGGACACATTTGAGAGCTAATCTTCTCCAACAATGCTTCCATTGTTCCCCAAACGGCAACAGCTCTGAAGCGAATGACATCTTGCTTCAGCGAGGTTGAGCTCTTTGGTCTAGAGGTCAGTTTGAAGAAGACAAAGGTTCTCCACAAGCTGCACCTCAGCAAGATTACTGTCCTCCTTGCATCAATATTGATGAGTATGAGCTGATGACAGTCCACCAGTTCAGCTACCTGGGATGCATCATCTACTCTGACACCAAGGTTGACAAGGAAATTTACAACAGACTGGCAAAGGCAAATTGTGCATTCCATAGGTTATATAAAAGTGTTTGGAACAACAAACATCTGAGTAAACGCACTAAGGTCAGTATGTACAGAGCTGTTGTGTTGACAACCCTACTGTGCGGCTCTGAGTCGTGGGTTACCTTCCAAAATCACATACAACTTCTTCAGTGCTTTCATCAGCTCTGCCTCCGCTCCATCCTCAACATCCACTGGAATGACCACATCACCAACAATGAACTCCTCGAACAAGCAGGAGTCACCGGCATTGAGGCCATGCTGTTGAAGATACAATTGGGCTGAGCAGGACACATCTCTGGATGGAAGATGATCGGCTGTCAAAGATTATGCTATATGGTCACCACTGGTACTAGAGACAGAGGAGGACCAAAAAAGAGGTACAAGGTCTTATTTTTGGAGAACACACGCAGGGCTGGTCTTGAGGACAAATTGTGGTGGAGGAAAAATCTTGTCACTGCAGCACCCAACCGAGAGCAATCTTTCACTTGCAATCACTACACTTGAGTCTGCCTGTCCCGAACTGGCCTCCTCAGCCACCAGAGACCAGAGAGCCTGCGGTTGTGGACAACATCCCTCTTAAATCTTTGTTCACAAAGCCATGTTGATTATATTTATTATTATTCACTTATATGTGAAATACAATATGCGCAAGGCCAGGGTGGATGAATAAAAAGCTGTAATTAATATTGCTGGGAGAAATATCAACAACCTCAGATACGATCTCTTCAGATGAAAAATGCAGCCATGAAATTTAGTTTGCTTTGACAAGTCTGGACAAGTTATTATAAAGCAAAGTTATTACATTATGAACAAAAGTTTGCATTGTTAGAACTATAGTATCTCCAGTAGTAACAAAAGGATGTGAAAGTTGAACCATAAAGATGGCTGAGTGCCGTAGCATTGATGCCTTTGAATGGCAGTGTTGTAGAAAACTACTTAGAATCCCTTGGACTACAAGAATATCCAATCAATCAATACTACAAAAAAATCAAGCCAAACTGAAAGGTCTGATAATAAAGTTAAAGCTCAAATATTTTGGCTATGAGAAGACAGAATTTCCTAGAGAAGACTCTGATGCTGGGAAAGATTGAAGGCACACAAAGAACTGTATTACAGCTGCAGAGATGGATAGATAAGGCAATTGAAGCAATGGCCATGAGCTTGATGGAGCGCAGAGGGGCAGTGGCTGACAGATGTACCTGGAGTGCTGTGGTCCATAGGGTCACGGATAGTCGAACATGACTGAATGACTAAACAACAAAAAATACAATTTATAAAACTGATTTATGGCTGACTTTCTGTTACAAAGTAAAATTGCTTATAGTTACTTTTAGATGTGGTACTGTAGTATTATGAGAAAAGATTCTTGGCTTTATAAATTTTCCATTAAATTCACAAGTTGTCATTTTTGTTAGCTTAAAACCAAAAATAGGAGCAAAATTAAAAAGCAAACAAAATGAGAACAGATAAACAATATAATTTAAGGTATAGTTTTTTTAAATAAATCTCAAATATGTTAAATGGTAACTTTACAAAACTTACAGAAACATAATACATTTAAATCCACCAGTCAAAAAGCTTATTTAATTGTATTCCCAGTAAAATAAATATTATAATAAAAAGTACTGTAGCTGACATTTATTATTTAAATAATGACTTAACTACAAAATTTGTAAAAATCATTAAAACTGACACTACACCTATTTTAATCATTATTCATATAACAATCTCAATTTAAAACATCAGTTATAAAAGAAATGGATTATTTGATATGTTATTGCAATGTTGTGCCTACAATATATCAGTGTCAAAGTTGTTATTGTCTATGAAGGTTTTGGAATAATGAACAATACAAGAGATGCTAAAACAGGACGGTTTACAGGTGATTACCAATTACATTGATAGATTTGTCACAATCAACACACATTTCAAGTGTATAAAGTTCTAGCAATCACTATGATTGCTAAAGGTGAAATTATGTCAAGAGTAATCAAATCTTTTGTTGTTGAGAATGTGCTCCAGTTGTTAGATTCATTCAGGAACATATGATTATTAGGATGTTCACATATTTTTGTTCTGATGTTATAAAAACAGAATTTAAGGATACTATATTTACACTCTAAGGTCATATGTTAACCATGCTTCATGATCTCCAATAGAGATGTGCAATTTAGCATTTTGTGTACTTCAATAATAACAGAAGAGTGATTCTAAACAGCAGTCCTTTGGAATCACCAACCATGTAATGCCCCATTCTAAGTTCCGTAATACAGTAAAATCAGCTGTGGGAGCTTTTTTCCCTACATTACACAATCATTCAAATCTTTCACTCGCAATATTACAGCATTCAGCATACATCCGTAACAATGCTTTCGTCAGTAGCAGTGAAGGGCCTGGATTAGGTGTAAAATTCCACCAATCAAGTAAAAAAAAAAAACATACTGTTGCTGCGCCACAGCCATAGAAACCAATTGAAAATGATAAATGGATTAGCAATTGACAGGTAGTTCTGGGGGGTAGGGTGGGATGGAGGGATTTGCCCCTGTTAATAGATACCCTTATTTCAGGGTCGGAGGGGGATTGGCCTGATTCCAGGAGGGTAGTGGTGGGAGGGACGGGCTTCAAGGTCAGACGGGAGGACAAGAGGCTTGGGCAAACACAGGGCCCCTAACTACAGGCCAGAGGAGATGGTGGTCCTCCTCAATGCCATCTGTGCCTGTGCCCATATCATTACATGGGTGAGGGAAGTTAAGGTGGCCCCAGGGGCAAGGCCTGGAAGGAGGTACCAGTCGCAGTAACTAAGCTTGGTTTTGCAGAAAGGAATGTGAGGTCTGTAAGGCATTGTTAGAACGACAGTCGGGCAAATGTGAGAAGGGTAATAGAGGAGGAGGCCAGAGCCAGCTCCAAGTGGTGGCCCCAGAGTTTCTGTCATATACAAGAAGTGGGAGAGGTTGCGGAAGGAGATGATAGAAGCAGGGACTGTCCCCGGAGATCCAGGCCTAAAGCGGATCCAGCCTCCTTGCCAAGTGAATATAAGATACATCAACGTACAATTCACACATACACCACATGTACACCACACACACACACACACACACACATAGATAACATGGGAATGTTGCATAACAATAGAAGTGAGATATCAGCTCCCTTGATTTCACTAGGGATAGATGGATCTATCCCTCCTCAAATCCAGGAACCTTATATATCACTGTCGTTGGTGGGCAGCATCATATATGTGACAAATAGATGCAACAATATTAGATAGATGTACATTTAGTAAGTATCCAATTGAGATCACTGTTATGGCTGTGGTCATGGCAGCAAATGCAAATATAGACTCCGTAGGGATGGATCTGCAGTGTAGTGTACTAGCCTATTAGGGAACACCTCTCAGCAAAATGTTAACAACTATTGCATAGAGATGGTCACTGATTGGTTAGTAAAACACAATGTGCAGCAACTTATGCAGAGTATTTATATGCATGTGCTGCAGAGGCCAGACTTGAGAACGAATAAATATGTATATCGTTATGAGCCAATAACAAACAAGCTCATAATACAAAGCGATTATCACATCTAGTAAAGGATAGCTTCAAACAATAGCAAATAAATGAAACACCCAGGTTCAACAACATGTCAGTTAGATAGGAACACATATCAATCAAATCATCATACAATATAGTTAACCATTTACCATTCTTCTCTCATTGCAGCTGGTAGAAGGTCTAGGTCCACTGCAGAGCCAGAGGTTTGGGTGTCGGCTAAGTATGAGCCAAAGGCTGCTGTCAGTGCCCCCGACCTACCGGTATCTGTGTCAAGAGGATTAGCCCAGAAGAGGATCAGAGGAGGAGGACAATCTATGTGTTCAGTGGGGGGACTTGCTGGACTTTCATTTGACCCTGCTGCACCATCTACTCTAGATTAATTCACTACCCGGACCCACATATTGCATGGAGGCACTGACAATGCCACCACAACCATTCAAGGCCACCATGGGGAAAATGCTGGTACTAATAAGAACGTCCAAAGGTACTATGCTGGAGATCAAGGCCAGCGTCTCCTCCCACCCTGCCTCAGTGGGCCCCAGCCTCAAGAGGCTCAATAGGGAGGTGAGGAGGCACAACCAGCAGGTGGAGTAATACATGACCAGGCTGCTCCAGGTGTTACAGAACCAGAGTGGGCTCACCCAACTAAACATTGCCCAGCGTGCTCTGGTTCCCATCACATCCTCCTCTACCCCAGAGGCCTCCGCCGCACACCAGCAACCTGGCCCCTTCTTGCCTCCCTCCAAGTCTACACCTCCACCAATGCTGCTGTATCCAGGGTGATTCCTCCCATTGGAACGCCACCCACTAAATGGAGGAGGAAATAGGGGCTGCACCTATGATTTGACCTTCCCATTAGCACTCCTCAGTGACAATCTATTGGTCTAAGTGCTAACATAATCTAGCCAGGCTACAGAGTAGAGGATCATGGCCTATGTGATGATCATATTTTCTAAGCAGATGGCTACCTTCCATTACATAGTCAATGGTCCTCTTCTCTGTGGACACATAGGGTAATGTTTAACATTTCACCAATTGATGGTCACTGAGGAATGTTGTTGAGAAGAGATTGTCTGCAAGCAGTGCTACCAAATAATGTGAGTGAAATATATACACAGACAGCAATTCCATCAATGACATCAATGACATCTCTCAACAAAAAATCTCACATGCCATTAAATAAACATATATAATGTTCAATAACACGTTTGTCGTTAAGTTTAACTTATACTGATTCAGATATGGCATGGGGCTAGCAAAGTTAAAAAAGGGCATGTTATTTCAAGCCAGCATTAATACATGCATTAGTTAACCACATCATCCCCCTCATCAGCCTGACAACAGACACTTTTGTCTGATGTAAGCAAAAGACATTACGGCAGCTGATCTTTGTCTCCTCTCAGTATTAATGGGTTCCTGATCAGACATCATCATATTCTAACAATCAGTTATAATCGTATTATACCTTTATACAGGATGAATGTGATATCCATGTGAATAAAATCTCATATACAGATGGTGATAGTACTCTGATCCCACAGACCATGGTCACAACTAAGCATTCCTTGTGAGATGCCACAGCATTAAACTTGGTGATGGCAAGTGATTTCTCATGACACGGAACTGTATTCATTGCTTGTGGATGAAATTCAGTTAAGTTGCTTTACTGTTACAGTATTCACCACTGTACGGTACATACAGATGTTGTTAGATCATTTTTTTCTCCTCCTCTGTCTCCACCTTTTTCTTTTTGGTTTTCTGAACACACTGTATGTGTGTAATTGAATCAGATAACATAATACAAAATTGAATGGAGTTTCTCTGTGTAATGGAGCAGATGAAGACATGATGTGAGTGCCATGTGCATTATTTTTTTACTTACATTATAATAGGGAGATTTTAATGATGGGATTTGTATTCATCTGATTATGGTTACTGTGGTGTAATGACTGCATGTGATCATAGTGGCTGTTATGCATCATTATTATTATACAGTATTACCTTGACCCCTTTAGATTTTGCCTTTTTTTCATCCTCTTGTCTTTTTGGATCTGCCCACAACACACCCATAACCCAGTCTGATATGTTTATGACTCTGTAGGGATGTATGTGAAGTATAGTGTACTAGCCTATCAGGGAACACCTCTTTTTGTGCTCTGTGTATACAATAAACAATTATATTGTTATACCATTATCCATGTTTCTGTATGTTTATCATGGTCAGTGATTTGGGACATCAATATACATAACAATTACTTCACTATTATGTTTTAGGATATTGGTTGTCATCCTGTATAGGCATCCCTTCATGCATTGTATGATTCCATATCATTCCAGGGACACAAGCATTGTTTACAAGTGATCACATGTCTTAAAATATCCAATATGTGTTCACACACTTATTTAATTGTTATCATCACTATTTTCTAAAGCATGGGTGCACAACATCATTAGTGATTAATACTTTGATATATATACATTGTAACACCGATGGGCTTCACCATTCCACTGAAGGCTTGTTAACCATGTGACATGTTTAATGTATGATTACTTAGTACATTAAGATTATCACTAATTGTCACATGATCATCTTTGATATGCAAGTTGCCTCTTACACAACACCAATGGCATGGGACTTGTAAGTACAGGTGTACCCATGATTCCCATTGAGGAAGGTGAGATACCTTTTGTGTTTGTAAGCCTCCCTGAACAACTTTATCACATTAGTGTAATTCCCATTGATATGCCCATATATGCCCATTTCCCTGTACCTATAACACCCTGTTCCTTAAATGCTCCATGTGAAGATCCAGTGCCTGGCCGGTGCTATCTATTGAACTACCTGTGGCATTCACCTTCCTCATTTATCCAACGTCATTGTCAGCCAGTCCACTTTTTCAGGCCTCATGCTGCCCATGATGACATATCCCCCCCCCCCCCCGTTTATGGCACACCAGGTTAATGTGTAGCTTGGTCTTACCTCAGTCACTAGTAGCAGATCTCTTACAATATTTCTGGGATGGGGTATTAGCATAGCAAGGTAGTTTTACTTTGGTCCTAAATATGGGGTATGATGTGATATGGGTAATTAGAATAGGGGCCTAAGATGGTAACCATTTAAATTCACCCTTCTTAATTTTAAACCATCCCTGTGTCATTAAAAGAACCTCACATGGCATTGAACATTTTAAGCTGCAGGACTGCAACTCTACCAGTTTAGCTGTGCAGTAGTTGCACATCTAACTGATAATAAGATTTTTGTTTGCTCTGCCGCTTAAATAAATAAAGCCTACTCGAGTCAGGTCTGTGTTATTAATATAACACACTTAATGGGGTGTAGTTCACCAGCACACCATATTTAGAGGATGCTTTCATGTAAGTCTATAGTAGTAATGAAACTAAAGAAAATGTTTTGTTATATAGTTATAATGTTCAATAAACTTCAATATCTATTTTACATTTTATAATTTGTTACCCACATGTTGTATGCTAAATCTTCCCAGTCTACAAATAGAAAAACAAATAACACAAGCTGCCTCAATGGGTATGTCTAATGTACATAAAAGATACAAATTCAGTAAAAGGTTATTTTTCCTATACTGTTTCTGTCAGTACATTGATACATATGCTAAATTATCCTGACAATAAAAAAGAATTGATATTGCCTACAGAACTGTTATTTTTTCCCCTGAAGTCAAAGTTAAGTATTCAACAATATCTGAATTTTCAAGGATAATAGTCAAACTCCATTTGAAGAATATATGAAAAACAAATGGGCTTCTGTCTGTCTTTCCTGTGTTTTTTTGGCACTATGTAACAATCATTATCACATTTAACTTTTATAAAGGGTGGGGATGACAGAATTACACACATATTGAAAGACTCCATGGCAACTTTTTTATATGATCAGGGAACCTTGGTTAGCTACAACGTACTGCCCTAACTTTTGACAAAGTAAGAGAAAGCTTACAGAAACTTAATGAGACAGGAGGCTAAACAGAGGGTTGAAGAAGACAAACATTTATTCTTTACTTAACCAAAACAATCTTCAAGGATAGATGAGGAGTGTGATGATCAGCTCTTCTTATGGGGCTTCAGAAGGCTTAGTAGAGCCGACCCTACCCCAGCAGTATCGTTCAAGTTCGTTTGGAGTCCCCTCTGTAAGTCAGCAGGACCTTAGCAAGACATTCACCAGTAACCTCAGACCTTTTACGGCAGCCTGAATACAGCTGGGCTGGAGATAGGTAGTTCATTGACCAGAGTAACAATCAGGATACAGTTATAAAATAACTCAAGGATCCACACGATCATCTATGTGTTCCAGAAGCAACTCATTTATTTTGCAAATGCCAAAATATTTAAGGGGGGTGTATACAATACAACAATGAGGGGAAGTGATGGATATTTACAGGAAATTTACCCCACAGGGAGTCGAGCAGTAGCATCCTGTTTTACACCTCTAATAAACATAATGCTGTCTCTGACTGTCTAGACCCTGAATACAGCACATGGGAGGATGGGATTAATTTAAACGGATAAAAACAGATAAAGATAAAATAGAAGTTTTAGTTCTTCCTGCTTAGTCTGAAATGTAAGGGTGCATAGTAAGTCATGGTAACCCCCCCCCCTTGTCTCTCTTCGCCCTTTTCTCTCCCACTGTCTGTCTCTCCCCCCTCCTTCCCTTTGTTTCTCTTTCCCTGTCTTTCTCCCCCACTCCTTACCCTTGTTTATCCCCCCACTCCTCTTCCTTGTTTATCTCCCCCTTTCTCTCTTCCCCCTCCTCCCCCTTTTTTATCTCCCCAGTCTCAATCTCCCCCTTTTCCCCCTTTTTCCCCCTCCTCCCCTTTGTTTCTCCTCCCATGTTTCTCTCTCCTCTCCTCTCCTTGTTTCTCTCCCCTTGTCTCTCTCTCCCCCTCCTCCCCCTTTTTTCTCTCCCCCTCCTCACCCTTGTTTCTCTCCTCCCCAGTATTTCTTTGCCCTCTCCTCACCCTTGTTTCTCTTCCCTTTCCTCCCCCTTGTTTATATTCCCCTCTCCCATGTCTCTTACCTCTGTGTATGAGCTTGGGTGATGGCACCTTTCCCTGCAGGCTTTTCCCCTTCTGGGTCAGATGAGATTCTTTGAATGCACTTAGGTCTGCAGTAGATCCAGCATAATCAGCCAAAAGTGTTTTCTTACATGCCTTCTAACATAGAGCTCCATTCAATTAAGGTTTCGAGAGGTCCAGGGACCTGTAAGTGAGATCGCAAGGTATTCTGCTATTTTGCTATTCAATTGGCGTCTTTTTGTGGGCTCGATCAGCTTCCGAGTTACGAGCTTTAAAAAATGTCAATAGTTAAACTCATAACTTACAGCCTCCAGAAGCCTTTGATCTGTCACTTTTGCAAAGCTAAAACTGCAAATCGCTATTCAATTGCTCAAAATCCCCAAGCCAGCAAATGTTTGCACACCAGTAAATGGCAAATGAAGGAGAAAATCCTACGAGTGCTAGAGAGGACCTGCAAGGGAGTTAAACACCTATTCTTAGCACTGTAAATGCATATAAAGAAAATCAATACTGCACTGTAAATAACGGGGAAAGCGATAATAAATATTAGAATTAATTGCACAACAATCTCAAGCTCACAAATCGGCAGGAAATAAAACTAATTTTTATGTATAATTTCGGGGTTCAATCGATCTTGGGTATCAATGATTTATTACATATCAGGCCACCCATATGGACTAGAACATTAATTTGTATAACTTTTTATTTCTTAATGTTTTGCGAGTCTGATCACATATCGGCCCCCCGAACCTAATTGATTGACATGTAACCTACATGATTTACTGCTGTAATAATAACAGTCTCATTTTCTATTGGCTGATTTGAAATAGGCACTTACGGGCTTGCTGAATTGGTCAGGTTCCCGCCCTGAACTGCTATGACCCCGTGCATGGTTTACCGTTTTTGCTTGGGGTTCGTAAAAAAATGTTCTATGTCCCGTGACTCGTATTTTTTTGTGTAAATCCATAATTTTCTTTTTTTTCTAAGTCCTGTGGCTCGTATTTATTTGTGTAAGTCCGTATTTAGTCATTGCGTGTTATAGTTTTTTTCTCGAAGTCACGCTTCTGTGGGTGTTTGTAACCGCTTGTGAGGCACCGTAGAGCCTCCACCTCCACAAATGCGGCCCCTCAGTTTGTGAGGGACTGCATTTGCGGCCTTTAATGAGCCTTCAGGCTCATTTCAGCCGTTGTGGGAGCCTCCACTTTCGCAAATGCGGACCCTCTCTTTGCAAGGGGGCGCATTTGCGGCCCGAACTACGTCCCTCACTTTGCGAGGGGCGCAGTTCTTGCTAGCTCGCTTTGCAAGCTTGCAAAGCGTGACGACGTTTCGTAGTTTGACAGCTATTATATGTGATAGTAAACGATAATATGCAATAATATAGAAAATGCAGAGGTCTTTCTGTGATATATTCCTCAATTACCCTTGAATATCTTCACTTATATGCTAAACCCTAAATCTGAAAAATGTTTGCTGAGCATAGGTTAAAAAAAACAGTGTGCAGTTTAAAATAAACTTTAAGTTAAACTAATAAGCTAAACTTTTTTTTAGCTTTTAAACTATTTTCTCCTGAAGCAGAGCTGATTATTTCTTCCTACCTGTCTCTATAAGGGGCATAGTATGCCCTGTCTGTGGGTTGGACTGTCATGGAGCTTGGAAGCAAGCTTGACTGATGTTACTGATCCTGCCCCATAACATCATTAGCTCTACTGCATACAGAGAGGTAACAGCTCTTTTGTAACATGCTGTTTCTCCTGTTCAGGGTAGAATTGACTGGTATTTCGGGACTGGACCACTCTAGTGAGTGGGACCAGACTGATACACTACAGGATATTTCTCCCTGTGAAGGGCACAAGTGAGCTAAAAGATGTTGCTCTCAGAGTGGATTATCATGTCCACAGAACTAATCTATTAATGTTTGTTTTTTTTCTGATTGAGCACCTCTATTTTGTTGTTTTGTTTTTTTGTTTATTCAAATGACCCTTAGGGATTATTCTCCCTAAGGGTGAATGGGAAATCCAGACATGGACCCCTTGCTTACTGTGCCTTAGGGAGTTATCAGCTACATCTCAGTGACGAGGCCCAAAGAAGGCGGAAACGTATGTCTGGGGTTAGCTGTTTCTCCTGTTCAGGGTAGAATTGCCTGGTATTTCAGGACTGGACCACTCTAGTGAGTGGGACCAGACTGATATACTAGAGGATATTTCTCCCTGTGAAGGGCATAAGTGAGCTAAAAGAGATTGCTCTCAGAGTGGTTTATCTTGTCCACAGAACTAACCTATTAAGGTTAGTTTGTTCTCTGATTGAGCAGCTCTATTTTTGTTTTTTGTTTACTCCATAATATGCAAACTAATTTCAAATATATCCAGGACACTTTGATGCAATATTCACAATATTTCTAGTATGTCCCATTAGCAGACTTTGTATAAAAAATCACTCATAGACTTACTCTTTGTCGGATACCCTTGAAATTAGAATGCATCCTGAATTAAGAACAGCTGTGAAAGGCTATTCAAGTGAAATTTTAACAAACGTAATGTGTTACTTAAGGGGTACCATTAAATAAATTAGTAATAGAACTTCCTATACACTAAAACCAACAAAAGAACAGCAATTTTAAAAAGAAATGGTAACTGAAATGTGCAACTTCAATCTACACATATAAATTAGAACACTCTTCCACAAAAAATAAACATACAGTTGTTTAACATTGCCTTGTTCATTAGTAAGAAGAAAAAAAACATAAATATAAAACTGACATTACAACTGGTACCTGTGAATACATGTTTTAATGTCACCTTAAGGATAAATAAATAATGGAAAGTATGTCAAAAAGTAGTAAACAGCATTCATAAATTGTTTATTAAAAACTACAGAAAACTGAGGATTGTCTAAACCACTGGTTGTAAGACAGACAGGGAGAAACAAATCCCTATGGTGTGCCTAGTTTACAAGTTTGATGTAGCTTTTTAGATACTATAAGATTTGCATAGTCTCACCTTTTAACGCAGGTTTGTTAACAAACATTTGAAATAGATTACTTATATGTTCAACCTGAGTCTCTCATCCAGAAAACCTAGACATTATATCATTTATTCTTCTATATCCACTGTTTCACTTCTGATATTCAATGTGTTTCACTGATAACATTATATTTATTTCATTTGTTGTCCTCTCCCTCTGTCTATTTCTATCTCTCCCTCTGTCATTGTCTATGCAGCTTTCAGAAACTAGAATTACTAGATGGGGTATTGGGTCAAGTATGGAATGAACTATGAAGGAGTGTTTTTATTTATGAGTTTCTTTAGATTTCTTAGGTGTTCCTAAATTCTAGCCCTGGTGGTCCACGTTGTAACATTATCTTACACTGCACTAAATAACTTACAAATGCAGCAATGGAAGCAAAATAGTTTTGGAAATTATAAATGGATACAGTACAGTAAATTTGAAATGTGTTGGTTTTATAACCAATTTACAAGTGATAGAAACTTGTCTATTATGAAATCTCTTTAAACTGTTAAAATGCTGATTTTTCTTGTGTGGATCTATAAACATTTTTGTTTGTAAAATGTTTCATGTATCATGTTTAGATTGTATGATGCTAGTAATTTGTTTCTAATTGTTTGTTGACATAATCAAGGAAATAAACTGACACTTGTTCAAAAAAATGTCTGTCAGAGTACAATTCTTCTAAAACAAGGTTAACCCAAAATAAAAATGAGTTATCATTGACTGAAAAGGTTTCTTTGTAGATGTTACAATTTTTTTTTTTTTGTTGCTTTATTTACAAATAAGACATCTCAAAAGAACACAGATTACAGACATTAAAATTGTACAGCATACAAACTTATAACCACAATAAAGCAAAGCAAATAAACACAAGTAAACACTCAGCCATTTATAGAGGTCAGGGGAAGTTTTAAGTTCTTTACATGTCTGATTGGTAATGTTCTTCCCAAAGAGAACAATTATTTAATTCGGAGATTTTAATACCTAGATTGTTAAAATTATTTTTAAATCTCTATTCTTTTCCAATACTATTAAAACGTCATTAAATGATGGAATATACATTTGTTTCCATTTTTAAACTATTAACCATTTAACTACTGAAACTATTTGAGTCACAAATTATTTATGACTAGACTAAACAGGTACTTGCTTGAGCTTATCCATTTAGACTAACCGGGCTGTGTCCAACAGAAAAGACTTAATCTGTGAAAATCTTCACTCTTCTTAATTTTACAAAATTAAATCAATTTCCACCATCCTTCTTCCTCACTCTGGAGATTACCATATAGCAGCAGGAAAAAATTCAACACTTTCTGCAGATTACATTTTGATAACCAGACCCACATTATTCAAAAATTCAGAATTTGTGACTAGAAATTCCATTCATCTGATTATTTTACCATTGTTTGGGAAATTAGACATGGTCACAAATACACACAGCACAGGGGTAAGGGGAGATAAGTCACAACAATTAATTAATTCATGAATGAACAATGAAACAGCTTTCCTGTAACTTCAATAACTCTAGACCAGTAGTGGGCAAGTTTGGTTCTGGAGGGCCACATACAAGCCTGGATTTGAAGATATTCTTTCTGTGCACAGGTGAGTCAATCAGGATGACTCACTTGTGCGCAGCAGTGATATTATCAGATCCAGGTATAGTTGAGGCCCTCCTGGACCGAACTTGCCCACCCCTGCTCTAGACAAACAATGTGAATCATGTGAAAGGAGGAAATGGGAGACAGACAAAGTACACAAGGCAGGTAACATTCCTCTTGCAAGATGTTTCCGTTAGGGAGAGTGGGAACCATACAATGAACACTTTACCCAACATACTGTACCTATTCTACTAATATTACACATACCAATAAATATTATGCAGTACACACAGCAAAACAAAAGGATAGAAATATATTGGGAAATCTTAGCAGTCCAAAAAAAAAGTAAGTTGACTAGATTTACCAAAAAGCAACACATTTAGTGTAACATACTTTGGAAACAGCACCATTGGTCATGCAGATGAGTGGAATTAAAAAAAGATAGATGCACTTCACATATTATCCACACAATTGTCCAGAATTTACTATTATTTTGTGCATATGTTTTATTATTATTTATAGTTTTTTTTTTTCAAATCACACAGAATATATTTCTAAATTTTCCAATTAAAAATAATTCAATTTGCATACATGCAGCCCTATTAAATTCCCTCAATGTGTAAAACCGTAACCCGTAATTTAGCCCGCTAGACTTACTGCTATTGCATTGGCTTCTTAAATCTTTCCCGCAAATGACCTGCTGGATAAAGGCGGAAAAACCCTATGGGATGTCGAAACCTGAACTCCGCTGCCGCAAATCCTTTGTTCTGTCAAGCTCGTAAAATTACTTCCAATCAAGCTATTAAATTGCAACAAATTCCCAAAGATGCCCTGGCGTTCAAGCCCTTAACCCGCAAATGGAGGCAAAAATATTACGGGCTCCAAATAGGACCCGCAAAGGGTTTACAGACAATTTCTCAACACTGTAAAAGACAATATGAACACACCAGTGGGGAAAGCATGGAAAGTCATTACAATTACTTGCACAATAATCCCACAATAATAAATCATAAAAAAAAAGTATTTCATCATATGTTGGAATGGTATTGCATATGCCAATATGAAAAGCCATGCTGCAACATGCAGAAAGCAATTAAGGACACACTACCTGATTAAATAGCAACACAAAACCATGAAACTCATGCCATATTAACCCTTCCTCGCCCACAGAGGTGTGGACCCTGCAATATACAGTCAGGTCTATAAATATTGGGACATCGACACAATTCTAAACTTTTTGGCTCTATACACCACCACAATGGATTTGAAATGAAACTAACAAGATGTGCTTTAACTGCAGACTTTCAGCTTTAATTTGAGGGTATTTACATCCAAATCAGGTGAACGGTGTAGGAATTACAACAGTTTGTATTTGTGCCTACCACTTTTTAAGGGACCAAAAGTAATGGGACAATTGGCTGCTCAGCTGTTTTATGGCCAGGTGTGTGTTATTCCCTCATTATCCCATTTACAAAGAGCAGATACAAGCTCCAGTGTTCATTTCAAGTGTGCTATTTGCATTTGTTGTTGTTAACTCTCAATATGAGATCCAAAGAGCTGTCACTATCAGTGAAGCAAGCCATCATAAGGCTGAAAAAACAAAACAAACCCATCAGAGAGATAGCAAAAACATTAGGTGTGGACAAATCAACTGTTTGGAACATACTTAAAAAGAAATAATGCACCGGTGAGCTCAGCCACACCAAAAGACCCGGAAGACCACGGAAAACAACTGTGGTGGATGACCGAAGAATTATTTCCCTGGTGAAGAAAACACCCTTCACAACAGTTGGCCAGATCATGAACACTCTCCAGGAGGTAGGTGTATGTGTGTCAAAGTCAACAATCAAGAGAAGACTTCGCCAGATTAGAGTTTTCCAAACAACACCTAAAAAAGCCTTCACAGTTCTGGAACAACATCCTATGGCAGGGGTCACCAAACTTGGTCCTGGAGGGCCGACCCAGGCCTGGATTTGTGGATATCCTTGCTGCAAACAGGTGAGTCAATCAGGATGGCTGAAGAAACAAGATTCTCACCTGTTTGCAGCAAGGATATCCACAAATCCAGGCCTGGTGCGGCCCTCCAGGACCGAGTTTGGTGACCCCTGTCCTATGGACAGATGAGACTAAGATCAACTTGTACCAGAGTGATGGGAAGAGAAGAATATGGAGACGGAAAGGAACTGCTCATGATCCAAAGCATACCACCTCATCAGTGAAGCATGGTGGTGGTAGTGTCATGGGGTGGGCATGTATGGCTACCAATGGAACTGGTTCTCTTGTATTTATTGATGATGTGACTGCTGACAAAAGCAGCAGGATGAATTCTGAAGTGTTTCGGGCAATATTATCTGCTCAAATTCAGCCAAATGCTTCAGAACTCATTGGACGGCGCTTCACAGTGCAGATGGATAATGACCCGAAGCTTACTGCAAAAGCAACCAAAGAGTTTTTTAAGGGAAAGAAGTGGAATGTTATGCAATGGCCAAGTCAATCACCTGATCTGAATCCGATTGAGCATGCATTTCACTTGCTGAAGACAAAACTGAAGGGAAAATGCCCCAAGAACAAGCAGGAACTGAAGACAGTTGCAATAGAGGTCTGGCAGAGCATCACCAGGGATGAAACCCAGCGTCTGGTGAGGTCTATGCGTTCCAGACTTCAGGCTGTAATTGACTGCAAAGGATTTGCAACCAAGTATTAAAAAGTGAAAGTTTGTTTTATGACTGTTAATCTGTCCCATTACTTTTGGGGAGGCACATATACAAACTGTTGTAATTCCTACACCGTTCACCTGATTTGGATATAAATACCCTCAAATTAAAGCTGAAAGTCTGCAGTTAAAGCACATCTTGTTCGTTTCATTTCAAATCCATTGTGGTGGTGTATAGAGCCAAAAAGATTAGAATTATGTCGATGTCCCAATATTTATGGACCTGACTGTATATATGATTGCACATACATCTCAATCATCCCATCTAAATTGGGAAAACCAATAGTGGCCAATTACACTGCCACATCACATAGATCAAGTACCAGGGGAACATTTTATTATTTGTTGTTCATTCCTTCAGTCGTGTCTGAATCTCTGTGTCCCTATGGACTGAAGCATATTTAGCTAGGTCACTGCCTTTGCTGTTCCACAAGGTTTGCATGCCAAAGATACTGGAGTGGGTTGCCTAGTCGACTGTGATTTGTCTGACGTCTCTGCTATCACTTGCCCACCTACACTGTCCTTACATGGTATAGCTCACAGCTTCATTCAAGTACACAAGCCCCTTCACCACCCCCACTTAACAATCCACAAGGGGACCAGGAGAACATATGCCACACTGATATACTCTAACACATAAGTAAGGGCAGCAAACACACATGGAGACTGTGCAAAGTCACGTTAAGCAACAGCCAACTAATCTCCATCTCTGCTATGCCCATCCTGGAAAGTCCCACAACATTGCTGGTGGCAATGTGCCAAGATGTATACCCATTAGCATTGGTTGACCTCCCATTAAGTGTTTTGCTATCAATCAATTCACAATATCACCTGTCATATTCCATCAGGCCTTCAGGGGAATGTTGATACTCCACACTATCACAAATTGGAACTGTATTAACCCTTTATTATCATATATGATATCTTATGAGCATCTTATCATTATCATTATTATATGTATTAATCTATTGCATAGTAACTATTGATCATTAGTTTACAGATATAGGAATGTGACACAAATGGGATGTATGTGGATGTCCCATGACCACAACCATTGAAAACACTCCACAGAGAATGGTATAACAAAGATTTATTTCATACACAGAGCACAATCAGAAATGGACAAGGCTGTGCATTAATACCATGGGTGTGGAAGGGCAAGAGGCTGTGGCCAATTAAAGGACACCTAAAGGGTTAACTGTTAGACAACATCATAAGGATAAAGCATAGCATCTATTAGGGTCACATGTGGTCAGGACACCACAATAACCCTAATCGGATGTGACATAGGAACATCATATAACACTCCATTTCATAGAAATAACCATTAATGTGCATACAGCAACCATATGGTCTCCATCTGCCATATTAAACAGATGCTAGAAATCATGGGTCATGTGATACTAATCAATTCCACACACAGTGGGATTTCATACATTAATGATGATTCCCAAATAGATGATAGGAATCTGGAAAACATATTAAAGAGGTGTTAGAACAATCATAATCTGTTATTATAGTATATTGTTCTGCTCCGAACACTACAATAAACCAATTAACATGAACGTCTTCTATGAGTAGTGCTAATCATATTGATTCTGTCCTGTTCAATCAGCCTTCCCGGAATATGTTGAGGATGTGTAATATGACAAGGCATGCTTCACTTTGAACACAATCTTTCTGCAAACTATCACTATCTACATGGAATAGTTGTGCCATGCTGATATCGCATCTCACTGGTATATGGGTAATACCAAGGTCAGAAAGATTACTTTGTTCACATTACTCCTAAACACATGTACATTGATCCTGATGTCAAAACATGGACATCATCCATTTTGTTTGGATGACATGAAATACATGAATCCACTTTTATACTGTTAACGGGAAGAAATGCAACAAAACCACATCTATAACTACTGGTTTGGATTAGCAGATCCTAATGGGACCGTGCAACTTTAAAGCTAGGACACTATTCATTACAATTGAAACTCAAATCAGTCATGTTCATTAGTGAAGAGATATGTAGTCATATATTGCATTTCAGATCCATCTGCAGTGGTGAATGACACTAATCGAGGTGGACTTCCTGGAAGGTCCTAAGACCTCCTCTTCAGCAGCACTGGGCCCCCACCTACCGTGCCTGCACCCGTCTCACTTTTCCACATCTTGGTGGTGTAGAAGTGTGTGGTGCCACTATGTTGGATTGCTGGGGATCAGATTGAGATGGTGATGAGGTCTGAGATGAGGAAGCCAATGTCTCGGGTTGCAGTTGTGCTGGAGAGGTATGAGTTGGTGTTCAGCTAATCGGATGAGTTGCTGTCTGTCCCGAATCGCCTGTTCCTCATATCTTTCCATCCTTTGGTTGTGCCTCCTCACCTGTTGCTTTATGAGTGCCATGTCCTCCCTGGTGAAACGGGCCATGATTTTCCTCAATGTCAGGGGTGGTGGTGAGGATGGCATTGTGGCTGATGTTGACATCATTGGGGTCAAAGGTGACGGCGTTAAAGATGGATGTGTCACGCAGTGGCGCCAGCGGTGCCAGCATTGTTGCCGGTGGTGTCAGCATTAGGCCCGGAGGTGACGACAGCAGGGCCTGAGGTGTTTGCAGGATGGCTGGGGTGTTAGGGCATGTTGGGGGAGCCCATTGTGTGGGTGGCCATGTTGAGGGAGCTCATTGTGTGGGAGACCATGTTGGGGGACTACATTGTGTTGGAGTAGTTGTGGCCTGCCATGGCCACAATGTTATTAGAGCAGGAGGCAGCTGTGATGATGGCTGGGACCAGGACATGGCAAGTGGAAGAGGCTGGATCAGCTTGTGTGGATGGTCCCAGGCTCTCTGGAATGTCATTGCTACGTCAACCACTCCAACCTCTAGTGGAGCCTCCCCCTGTTCAACTGTGGTCAGTCTTGTCCTCCAGGATACTGAAATGGAAGAAAAAATATACTTGAGTTGCTTTCCCTACACAATTGAAAGCTATGTGTCTCCATATCCTTGACATTATGGTCACCTGTGATTGTGGTGCTTGTGTTACACAGATGAACCACAGCCTGCATAATTAGCCTTGTGGATCATGGCTCATATGAATATGTGTACTGCAGGTGCAGTGTGCCATTTCCATGTGCATCAGACACTGCTCTGCTGGATCTGCTGTGCAGTGTGTGAGACTGACCAATCTGTCATATACTCCCAGCAATGGTTGTTAATATGCAGCTGAGACATGGTCCATGTTATGACAGTGTATGATACGCACATGTAGTCCTACAGAGTCTGTATCCACATATGCCGTACTGCGCACACCCAGACATACACTCTCTTTTGAATGTCAAATCAATCTTGATATAATAGTACTGAGAATCAGTTTGAAATGCAGGTATTGGGCAGACATTTAATTGATACATGGTTATTGGTACCCCATATATCTTCAGTCATAACCATAGGGCTTACAGTGCTATTGCATATCAGTTATCTATGCGTGTGGGCAGGGGTGTAGGAGCCAGAACAATTCTAGGGGGATACAGCTCATTGTATACACCAGCCAGAGTAAAAGCTTATTTATACATACATACAAAATTCATGATATCTGCAGGGTATTTGTCCACCCTATCCCCCCCCCCCCCCATCACAAGGTCATACACCAATGTGTGTGGTGTGATATGATACTCACTCTGCATGGTTCTTGGCACTCCTAGTCCACCTGTCCTGGTAGGCCCACCTCTGCCGCTGGCTCAATCCACTCCCTCATGGTCTGCTCCCAACTACAATAAGTGATGTCGGCTGGTGTCCCACCACTGGTTGCACGTGCAGATCCTGACTCCTCTGCCACTTTCCTCTTCACCTTTAGCCAGCTATCGTCATATCTGTATTTTACAAACCTTTCATCCCTGTTTGCCACCTCTAATCCTGCAACAAATGAAGCAATCTGACTCCAGGCATCTGCCTTTTCCCTTGCCCTCACATCTCTCCAACCATCCAATAGCAGGCACAGATTTCCATGAGGAGGATGTCCATCTCCTCTGGGCTATAATTGGGGACTCTGTACTTTGCCACAGCCTCTTGCCCTCCCAACTGTGCCTGGGGTTCCTGGCCTCCCTGTCCTCTCCCTGGGACCTGTCCCTCATCCCCACTACCTCCCCCCCCTGACCCTCTTTCCCTACTCCTTTTGTGCCTTCATCTGGGGAAATATACCTCCCCCTTGCTGCTCTCCTCCACCTGACCTGGTTTTCCTTCTCTCCATACCTCTAGCTCTCCTCACTCTCCTACTCCCCTCACTCTCCTCATTCTCCTCCTCTCCTCACTCCCCTCCTCTCCTCACTCTCCCCCTCCGGTGTTTCCCTCTCTCTCCTCCTCTCCTCTCTCTCCTCACTTTTCTCCTCACCTCCTCTAACCTCCTATGATTTATGAAATAAAAATAAGGATAAATAAATATAATATACTAGCAAATTGCCCGTCAAAAAATGACAGCAATGAAATTGTAAGTGAGCTAATGGTGTTTGGTGTATACAATGTGGCTTATTTAGCGTCCTTCGTTTTCTATGTCGTGCGACTTTTTCGGAATATCCGTAGCTGTTTGGTGGTGTTTTGCGTGTTTATGGTGGTGTTTTCCATGTTTAGGGACCTTTAGCCTCGTTTTCGTTTTGTTCAGCGGCCAAATTTTTCTCTCGTTTAGGTGATTTTCGGGTCTCTAAACTTCGAAATTTGTGCTTAAATGGAGGTGTAAGTCCACTTGCAGAGGTCCTGGGTGCCCCCTCTTGCTGTGAGTAACCTTTTTATGTGTTGTTTGTATTTATTGTGTTTGTAATGTTTTTGGGGTCGCGCGGGTTGCTTTGACCTGTGTGTTCACTTGCTCAGCTACAGCACAGTCAATGATTTACAGTTTTTGGGCCCTTTTAAACCCCTTCCTGCAGCCTTAATTGCTTTTCCTCGCTTTCTATTGCTGTTAGGCCTGTGTCAAACTACATAGTTACGGGTTTGGATCGTTATGGATGATCTCGTCTCCGCCTGACCATTTACTGCTTGAGTCCCCAGATAGGGTTTACGGGTTTGCATCTACAGCCCGTAACTCGCGGTATGGTTCAATTTAATAGCTCTGTAACGCAGCCAAAAAAAAAGGAAAATCAATAACAATTAGAAATAATAATTAATACAATACAAAAAGTGTTAAAGGACCAAACAAGTCTCCTATATATGCTTAGATAGGGGGTGAAAAAACATATGGACATTTTTTTTTTTTTTTTTTTATTGATGCTGAATTCATGGAGTTCAGGCAATTTCTGATCATAATTAATATTAATTGTAATCAGGTGTAATGTAATTACTGCATTATATACTAGCAACTAGTGCCACACAGCTTGGTTTGATTAGCCCAGGTATTTACTGCCTTTAAAACAAAGGAGCTGAGAGGAAACCGTCTGTGCATGAGAGAAAGCCAAAAACAGTATTTACTAAAACTGGGACAAGGTAAAGACAGAGACTACCCAGAAAAGTATATGCTGATGCTGGAAAATGGTAAAGACAAATATAAAGAGGCATGGACGCAGATTAGTGGTAAACTGAAATCTTAGACTTAAGGATAAAGACAAATCATTATTTAAAATACACACTTATTGTTTTGTTTTCCTCCTCCCAGGAGGTTATTAAGGGAAATTACTCTAACATTAGAGTTAGTGCTTCAAAGGAAGCTAGGCCAGTTTATTGTATGCTTTTGTTTGTTTTCATATCTTTTCTATTACTGGTGTTAATTTAGAAATCACATATTTTTCAATATATATATATATATATATAGCTCAAATAATAAAATTAGTTTAACTTTTACACAAACCTTTTTAAGCTTTTAAACTTTTTTTTTTTGTGTTGGTCTAGTGGAAAGTGTGCTTCATAAAAGGTTCAATAGCTTATATATTTTTTAAATTAACTAGCATATTATTTAACACACATATGACTAATTTTATTTATACAGATTGTTGTGAGGCCGCTTCAAGGGCTAAACTAAAATGACAAATTCTAAATCAATCCTTGTTCAATTTTAAAAATGTAAAACCTTTCCCACGTGATTTTCCACCCTCTAACTAATGGTGCAGAGCACTATGGCAACTTTTTATGGTCTGTAACAGAATCATTGATGGGAGAGAGACTGAGCAGAGCCCTGTGTCCACTAGGGGATGACAGGGTTAACCCGGGAGGCTAATCAAGCAGGCCCAGCTGCGTTCCACCTTTAAAGGTCTGATTAGCACCCAGCGGAGGAAGAGAGCTCAGTCTGAGCTGGACAGAGGACTTCAGGGTCAGCTGTGGAAAGCCCCTGCTACAAGGGAGAATTGATAACCAGCAAGCTTTTGTTTGGACTTTTGTTTTGTGTGGACTTTATCTTGGATAGTGAGGGAACTGCAGCCAAGAGTAAGTCAGTGCTTCTATTTGAAGCTAGAATTTTGTTTTGCACCATTTATGTTGTTTTGCTGTACTCAAATAAATGCAACTGCTGATAATTTAAAAAGGGCTCCTGAGTACTCCATTGTGGTGCCTGATACAAGGGCACGAACCCTGAGTGTGACAGCAGTGATATCACAGGTCCTTTAAAATTCTCACCTTTTTTGGGGGGATGTCATAGTGTAATCTAAGTAAAAACATTGTTGAATACTATTATTATCAATACAGCCCTTTTTCCGAATATTGGGTTTCCAAAGCCAGCTTTATATTTATTTGATACAGTGTATAAGTGATGGATACACTGTTACATACATAAAAATTGTTGTGCATTATCATTAGCAATGGTTGTTTTTTCTTGAACATGTATCAATGTGGTGCATCTTTCAGAACCTCTCAACCACAATGCATCAAGATGATGAGAAGTTTTACCAAAACTCTCATCCTATAGGTCCTTTTGGTTTGTAGTGTATGTATTCAAGTCAAATTAAAAAACATAAAAGTAATAATAATCATACAATGTATAAGGCCTGGATTTTTAGAACCAGGAGATGGAAAAAGATGCTTTGTTGGTCGTATCATTTCAATTTTGGGGCACGGCACGTGCAGTCAAAGGTGCCACCAGATGGGAGTGACGTGTTTTTAAGTACTACTCTTATCAGTTTAATACTTGTTACGTCACCTATCAGGGGGCGTGTATGAGGCCTGGATTTTTAGAACCAGGAGATGGAAAAAGATGCTTTGTTGGTCGTATCACTTCAATTTTGGGGCACTTTGTGACATTAGCTTCTTACGCTCAAACATGTCCTTTACAGGCACCTGACTATGGGCAGATGAGCAGGAACTGCTCAAGGCGAGAGACGGAGTGGCGGATGGTTGAGAGGGGGCAAGGAGGACAGCAGTGGTTGATGTGGCTTATGATGCTGCTCCAGGAGGAGGATGGCGGCTTTGAGTTTGTGTGCTGCTTGTACTCATGTGTTGGTCTGGAGTCACCCAAACATTAGGTCTCAACCTGTAGAGGATAAGGGAACCAGGCTACTCTAGACCTCATTCATCATTACAGGTTTTGACAGATCGGTACTATGCGTGCAAGCTACTGTGACAACAGATATGAGTGGCACTGTGCACTTGCAGAAGTTGGTAGAGTAGACGCTGTAGGTCTGACACACACGCTTGCAGACCACTAACTGCTATGCAATCTATTACAGTACAATTTTTTTGTTTTGTTTTAAATGTACACTACTGTTACACCACATATGAGTGGTGTGTTAAGTAGTACTACTCCTATCAGTTTAATCCCTGCTATGTGCGTTTTTTTTGGGTTTGGTTGTTGAAGCCACAGTGCAGCACCAGAGGCCAGAAAAATTAGGCATGTACACATGCCTGAAAAATTAGGTATGGTTGATCTTGCAGCGAGCAGAGAAGAAGGTAGGCCTGATTCAACACCCCATCCCTGCATATCCACACTCAGAGATTGAGGGGGCGACCCTTACAAGGCCACGGGCTGGAGATATAAAGGGGGGCCATCCCAAATAAGCACACAAGTGGGGACAAAGGTAGTGAAGGGGACATAGAGGCCCATGGACTGACGGTCGCCATCTTGGCAGGAAAAGGGCCCAGCAATTAAGCCAAACTGACCCAGCACAGGCAGCTACTTGAGTCAAACGCTGTACAATTACACCTTAATAAAGCTGAAACATGCAGCAGCAGGGATTCTAAACGGCCACACGGGGACAAGGAGGCTAACAGCCCCCACAGTCTCTGCACCACTCTTTTTAACAGATAACCCAATGGGCTAATCAGGGACCTTGCCCACATAAAAAAACAGAATTTTATTGGAGGAATTATTAGTGTCTTTACCCCCCAAGAGAGGACATAATATACGGTATCTTTAGACTACCTGATGGCCAAACCTCCTTTAGCCCCAATGCTATCCAAGAAACATTTCAAAACTTTATCTGACTGGGGGTCTATAGAGTGACATTAGTACTGACCTTTATATGACTCGGGGTCTATAGAGGGACATTAGTACTGACCTTTATATGACTGGGGTTCTATAGAGGGACATTAGTACTGACCTTTATATGACTGGGGGTCTATAGAGGGACATTAGTACTGACCTTTATCTGACTGGGTGTCTATAGAGGGACATTAGTACTGACCTTTATCTGACTGGGGGTCTATAGAGGGACATTAGTACTGACCTTTATATGACTGGGGGTCTATAGAGGGACATTAGTACTGACCTTTATATGACTGGGGGTCTATAGAGGGATATTAGTACTGACCTTTATCTGACTGGGTGTCTATAGAGGGACATTAGTACTGACCTTTATCTGACTGGGTGTCTATAGAGGGACATTAGTACTGACCTTTAGCTGACTGGGGGTCTATAGAGGGACATTAGTACTGACCTTTATCTGACTGGGTGTCTATAGATAGACATTAGTACTGGCCTTTATATGACTGGGGTCTATAGAGGGACATTAGTACTGACCTTTATCTGACTGGGTGTCTATAGAGGGACATTAGTAATGACCTTTATCTGACTGGGTGTCTATAGAGGGACATTAGTACTGACCTTTATCTGACTGGGTGTCTATAGAGGGACATTAGTACTGACCTTTATATGACTGGGGTTCTATAGGTGAAATTAGTACTGACCTTTATATGACTGGGGGTCTATAGAGGGACATTAGTAATGACCTTTATCTGACTGGGTATCTATAGAGGGACATTAGTACTGACCTTTATCTGTCTGGGGGTCTATAGGTGACATTAGTCCTGACCTTCTGCTGCAGTATTATTACACCCAGTACTCCCAGGCTTTCTACTATTAGATATAATAACCTCAGTTTCGTTTCATTATCTGTTGGTAACATCAAAATATGATTATTAAATATTTCATATTTGTTTGTGTCCCACAGATGTGGTGTTTCCGCTCTGCGTATGTTGGATTTGCACCGCTCAAAAAGTATGAAAAGAGATCCCCCCCCCTTGAAGCCCATTAATGACATCATCAGTAAATTGTATGTAACAGATTCCAGTGTTTAGGGTTTATGACCCAATACTGCAATCATATCATTTATGACAAAAATCCGTATTTGTCGTATTATTCAGACGCGTGTGCATCTTTGTGTTACATTTCCTGATACTTTTATTATCTTGATCTTTATATACTTACTAGCGACTTGCCCGTCACAAAATGGCGGCAATAAGATTGTAAGGCAGGTAATGGTGTTTGGACGAGAAATTCATTTTGTTGGCGGTCGGAGATCCTTCGGCGCTCATTGCGAGGCTGTTGGTTGTATTTTTTTTCTGATAGGCGCTTTTGCTGTTATTCTTTGGTCGGCGGTGATGTGTTTTTTGCCCTTATTGCAAGGCTTTGTGTGCTATGAGCAGCGTTGGCGCTCGTTGTGAGGCGCGCAGTGAATGGCTTTTATGTTTAATGTGATAATGTTTTTTTTGTGTATATGTATTTTTGTATGCTAATGAAATAATTACTAAATGAATATACTTTACCTATTTGTAAGTAATATATGCAGGAAGAATTGTGCTGAAGAGCTGACAATCTGTTTTCATGTTCCTGCAGCATACAATGTAGGTTTTCAGTGCTGTGGAGCTGCTGTGTAAGTGTCAGCAATGTGAGCAGTGTGTAGTGTAAATAGGCTGCGTGCGCGAGTGGAAGCCGTTAGGGTAGCTGGGTACTTCCGAAATTGTGTAAGTTAGTGTTGTAAAATGGCGGGGAATGTGTATGTGGTACGCGGGTGTGAATGATTTAGCGTCCTTGTTAATAGTGTATCTTTACCTCGTACGGCTTTTTAGGAAAATCCATATGTGTTTCGCGTGTTTAGGGTCCTGTAGCCTTGTTTTCTTTTTTTCCAACGGCCATTTTTTCCCTCACTTAGGTGATTTTCGGGTGTCTAAACTCATGAATTTGGACTTAAATGGAGGTGTAACTTCACTTGCAGAGGTCCTCGGTGCCCGCCTTGCTGTGGGTAAGCTTTTTATGTGTTTGTTGTGTGTATGTATTGTGTTTTTAATGTTTTGAAGTGCGCGCGGTTCGGGCGTTAAGGTCGTATTTTTGTGAGCTCGTAATGTTTTTTTTTCTAAGTCCCGTATTTTTGGATGGTAAGTCCGTAAATTTGATGGTGTAAGTCCTGCCTGCGGCTCATTGCAGCCGACGTGGAAGCCTTCGGCGCTCCTTGCCAGCAACTCTGGCCCTCGCTTCGCAAGCCCGCAGCGTTAGCAACAACTCGCCTGCTCACAACTATATATGTGATATCTGCAACGTCTTCCCCAGTTGGCACTTGTAAATCGGCTAAGCGACAAAAAAAATGGCGTCCGTAAAAAATGAAAACGAGGCTACACGACCCCAAACCGCGTAAAACATCGGCAGCCATGTACGACTTTTACCTAGGAACAGACGAGGTACAAAATACACTATTAGAAATAATGGAAACTGCTGGCGAGCCGCGTAACACATACACAATCGCCCGCCATTTTACAACACTAACTTGCAACTAATAACATTACAAATCTAAAATGTCGCGTTACACGACTATACAAGCGGTTTCCCCTCGTGCACTGCGCACATTGCTGACACTTACACCTCAGGTCACAAACAGTCCAAATGTACACTGTAAGCTGCAGGAAAATCAAAACTGATTGTTAGCTCTTTAGGATATTGATCACTGGATATATTAATTACAAATAGGTAAAGTATTTTAGTAATTAATTAATTCATTTTTATCAAAAAAAATATCTATAAAAAAATACGCTTAATAGCATATTTTACACTGCGGTTACTTTACATACATTAACGCTTCGCACTTCCTAATACATTTGTTCATTCACAATAGTTATTATCGTGCATTCATTTAATAAGTATTAATTAGTAATGGAAAATAAAAATGTAGACTTTACACTACACTAAAATGTTTTACTTTTTACTCTGCAGTTATATATCTGGATTACTGCTCATTGGCTGCCAGCGATAGCACTCTCAAAGCAGTTACAAATCTAAATCACTTTATTATGCTCTGAGACCTGAATACATTTTTTAATTTACACTGCACAAAAAAAATTATATATTTAACACTGTACTTATATATCTGTCTTTGCGATGAGCGCCGAAGATTGATCATTGCAAAGCACGAAACATGAAGGACACGAGGGAAGAGGCTCACAATAAGCGCCGAAGGTCCTCAGAGTACAAAAAGCATCACATTGTGTGGCAAACAGCATTGCCATGGCTTCAAACTTTATTGCCCCGTCATTTGTGCCAGGCAAGTCACTTGTGATATAATATAACATAATGCAATACAATATTATACAGTACACATGGGTGTTGGAACTTATCGTATGTATGTATGCGTATTGAAGCTAACAGGGGAGGGGAGAGGGGGAGGAAACACAGGGGAGAGGGAGAGGAAGACACAGGAGAGGGGAGAGGTGGAGGAACACACAGTGGAGAGGGGGAGGAAGATACAGGGCAGAGGGGGGAAGAGAAACAGGGTAGGGGAGAGGTGAGGGGAAGAGACACATGGGAGGGGGGAGAGACACAGGAGAGAGGGGGGAAGAGATTAATGGGAGGGAGTGGTGAGGAGACATCGGGGAGAGGAAAGGGGGTAAAGACAAAGAGGAGGGGGGAAGAAACACAGGGGAAGGGAGAGGGGGTAGAGACACAGGGGAGAGGGGGTAGAGACACAGGGGAGAAGGGGGAAGAGACACAGAGGAGAGGGAGAGACACAGGGGAGAGGGGAGAGGGAAGGGGGGAAAGACACAGGGGCGGGGGGAAAGAAACACGGGAAGGGAGAGGGGGTAGAGACACAGGGGAGGGGGGAGTGACACAGGGAAGAGGGAAGGGGGAAAAGACAGAGGAGAGGGGGGAAAGAAAAACTGGAGAAGGGAGAGGGGGTAGAGACACAGGGAAGGGTGGGAGAGACACAGGGGAGAGAGGGGGAGAGAGACACATGGGAGGGAGTGGGGGGGGGAGACACAGGGGAGAGGGGAGGGAGAGACACATGGGGGGAGTGGGGGGGGAGACACAAGGGAGGTCTTGGGCTTTATTATTATTCTTATTATTATTATTACTATATAATGTGTAGATGTACCGGCTGGGCATGCTCTTGTGCATTATTATTATTATTAGTATATAATGTGTATATGTACCGGCTGGGCATGCTCTTGTGCATTATTATTATTATTATTATTACTATATAATGTGTAGATGTACCGGCTGGGCATGCTCTTCTACATTATTATTATTATTATTATTATTATTATTACTATATAATGTGTAGATGTACCGGCTGGGCATGCTCTTGTGTATTATTATTATTATTATTATTATTACTATATAATGTGTAGATGTACTGGCTGGGCATGCTCTTGTGCATTATTATTATTAGTATTTTACTACTACTAATAATAATAATGCACAAGAGCATGCCCAGCCGGTACATCTACACATTATATAATAATAATAATAATAATAATGCACAAGAGCATGCCCAGCTGGTACATCTACACATTATACAGTAGTAATATTAATAATAATAATAAGGCACAAGAGTCCTTCAGCACTTCACTGGACACTGAATAAACTTCCCTAGCTATGGTTTTCCCTATTGATGCAGTATCACCTACACTCTCCCTCCTCTCAGTAAGACTGCAAGTTAGTTATGATTCCAAAATGGCTGCTGTCCATGAGGTTAAAGGGTCTGGAAGGGAGTGTATGCTGCTGATTGGCTGGAATGTGTCTGCTGACTGTGACATGCAGTGTCAAAGTTTGCTCCATGATAAAGTATTGGGGGTGGGTCGAATATCGCATATGTTCGCAGTTCGCCGCGAACGCGAACATGCTATGTTCGCCGGGAACAGTCCACCGGCGAACTATTCGCAACATCTCTATAGAAAACCCATCATTAGAAATCAATAGGTATTAACTTTTTGGAAGGATCATAGAAAGGGTTAGTTTTACCTTGATACAAAACAAGACATGTTCCCCCCAGTCCAGCTGCAATTACCTCTCCCTGTGTCTTTCTTAGCATAGGACTGAGGGGACTATCCATACATGTGTCCCTACCACAGGTGCATTTGATTGCAATGTCTGTTTCAGAGTCTTGGGTACCAAAATTATCTGCTCCACCTCCTCCTCAGCCAGTAACTCAAGTTCCATTGTACCCACCCAATGCACCTGGAGGAAACGATATTCCTATGATATATCAGACTCACACATAGCTATATTTTGAGCCACTGTATAAGGAAAATAGTTCAGCTCTCGGGTTTTTGCTTTTTTTACATGTCCTCCGATTTACTGTTTTAACAACATACTGCTCAAACTATGCTTTACCATATTCTTTCTGTTTTTGCATTTCTTTCATACAAATTCTTTATACAAACTGTTGCTCTTGCACTATTTGCAACTCTGTGCATAATGTCTGGATAGACAAATACCCTGCGTAATGTCCTGGGTGAACACATAAAAATCTATTTGCATATTTCTGATATTGCAAAGTTATAGCAGCAGCCCTCCTCCTTAACCCAGAAAGGAATACACTCAGAACAGGCCGTTTTGCTTTCCCTTTTAAACATTTGGAACACGATTAGCCAAAATTAAATAAACAACACTAAACCAAAGCCTGCTGTCTATGCCAAGTTTATCAATGTGGTGCAGTTTTCCAAAACTCTCAACCACAATGTACCAAGATGATGAGAAGTTCTACCAAAACTCTCATTCTAAAAGTCCTTTTGGCTTTTGGCAGGACAGGGAGCTTTGAACAGTCAGACAGTCACAGACTTAGTCATACAGAATGCAGACTTCTGAAAACGTGCCTGCATCAGATTGACTCTTGATCTTTCTTGTTATTATTATATTCAATACATGATTACTATATGTAGAGGACACCCCAATTTACCTCTTCTCATCAAGCTTAGCATCTTTATTACTAGTCCAAGTTACCACATGGCGAGTAGAAATCTTCCTGGATGTCCTCACTCTACTTAAACTCAACATATGAAAAACTGATTGCAATAAAGTTATAGTTGCCTGTGATTGGCCATTATGAATTTTATTCTTGTTTAGGTAGGGTTTTTCAGAGGCATTCCTTATTTAAATCAGCTGCCAGAAAAGCTGAAGAAATTTGCAAATATCAGAGTAAGTTTATTAAAGTTTATATTAGGATTTTTTTTCATGCAAAACATGTTTTCACACACTACTGATTCTCATGCATTCATAATCCATGAAACTTAAATATGCCTTAAGCCTTTGCTGCCTTGGAATGATACTAAACTCTGCACTCTATGCAATTTCCTTCAAGTCAAGTTCAGTCGCCAGCTAAAAGTAATTTATCCTGTCCCATCTGGACTACTGTAATTTCATCCTTACTAGCTTCACATTAACCATTCCCACTTAACTTTATCCAGAATACCTTTGCTTAACTGCTCAATCATACTCACCACTGCACTTCTATAATCTATGTTATCATGCCCTACAGAATTAGATAAAAAATCCCCTCAATATCTCAGCACCACTCTAAAAGTCTGTTCTCATCTCCAAGTAAACCCCAAATGGCTGTTCTGTTCTGCTCAGAATCTGCTCCTTTCCTCCCTTCTACAGGATTTCTTCTCTGCTGTGCCTTGATTCCATACCTTGAGACCACCTTGAGATTTAAATTTTTTTGAAAACCCAATTTTTTCCAACAAGCCTGTTACATAGAGCTCTTACGTCTATGGTCTGTACAACTTACATAAAGTCACCTCCTCCAACTTTCTATTGCTTACTGTACTTATATCTCTCTTCTCATTCTGTATCAACATGTTTTAACTGTTATGTGTCACATACACACTGTATTTAGTATATTTCCGCACATATATAACAATACATAACATTTTGTAAAACAATAATGATGGTAATAATAACATTAATAACAAGTAGTGGCAGAACTAGCGAATCAAGGGCAACATTAATATGTATGTATGTGTATGTGTGTGTATATATATGTGTGATATGTGTGTATATATATATATATATATATATATGTGTGTATATATATATATATGTGTATATATATATATATATATATATATATATATATATATATATATATATATATATATATATATATATATATACATATTTTTTTTTTTTTTGTGGTGTAGGTCCCCCATATCCTATGCACTCCCTTCTCTCTCCTCTTTTCTTTCTCTCTTACCTTTACTCCCTTCCCTCTGTCAGCTCTCCACTGAAACTAGGCAACTGATAGGAAGCCTACTGGATGAGGAGAGGCCGGTGGGGGCATGGGTGCCAGGGTATCTGTGTGGGGGCCCCTATTCTATAGCCATTTTTTAAAATTATTTGAATATAAATAATTGACTAAGGTCCCCAGGAGGCCAAGGGTCTAACCAGCAATCAATACTGGCTCTTCGACAAGACTTTCCTGCAAATATGGTATGAGCCTTCTCCACACCATGGGGGATTAAGTAGTCCATATTTACAGTTTGTCTGTTTAAATTCAATCCATATTCACTCACAAAGTTGCAATTTTTTGTTAATATACAAAGATGCAAAATTCTAAGACATACAAAGGACAAAAATACAAATAATTGAAAATATATTTTAAATACATATGGGGAGTCAGCATCTCAAAAATTGCGTACATTATTAGATACATAAATCTTTCAATACAAACAATTTATTTAACATTTCAAGTAATTATGCCAAATTTGCCTTTTAGAGATGAAAGAAAACATTCCAGATTCCATCTTCCTAATTCTACACATAATCAGGACTACCTCTTCCCAAACTGGAATCTGCTTCTGGTTCCATCTTTTAGTTTATTATTTACTATTTAAAAGGCTCCAAACCAGTTCTTCTGACCACTCTATTCCTAGTTCATTCTCCCAAGTACATATCTTAACAAATTTACCTCTATCTTTAATATCTCTCAAAATATTATTGCATCTAGCTATTTTATGATCCTCATAATCTTTAGAGATTAGCAGCCCTATTAAATTCTAGCATCATAAATCCAACGTGGATCTCTTAAACCCTACGTGCTTCAAATTCTCCCGAGTTACGTTGCTATTAAATTAGAAAGGGGCTGCGAGTTGCAAGGAGAGAGGCAACATCTTAAGCAAGTCTCCTTGCAAGTTGGATGTACGATAGAGCTAACATCAATTAAGCAATTACGTAGAAATGGATCAGAATTAGCCAATGGCAAAACAGATTGCCATCATGGCCAACGAAAGCCTGCATGATCAGACGCAGGTTCCTGACATCAGCCCTTGCCGGGGTGGTTTAAAACACAAGCCCTGCAAAGACAAGTCCCTAAAATTACCCCCTCTCCCCTATGCTGGGGGCCCCCATCGATCAGGACATCTGCTGCTTTTAAAATTCAAATTTCCTTCTGCAGGTCCTTCGGCACAAAAAATTAACCCCCCTCCCAACGCTGGGGTCCCCATCGAGACACCCGCAGCCTCCTCATTTTAACACTTGCTGCGGGGGTCTCGATCGGGAGATCAGGACCCCCACAGCAGTTGAAGTGTTAACCCCTGCCGCGGGGGTACCCCCAGCACCTAAAATTAACCCCCCTATGCTGGGGGTCCCCATATCACCCCCTGCCTTTCAAATTTCAAATTTTCCACCACGGGTCCTGAAAGGACCTTAAAGGTCCTTAAAGGACCGGCGATCACTAAAAAACGAATTAACCCCTGCCATGCGGGTACTATAAGTACCCCCACAGGCAACTCAAATTAAACACATCACTCATGAAGGGGTCTAAACAGACCCCCATAAGCCTCTATTTTACCGCATCACTTATGGGGTTCTATACAGACCCCATAAGCCTCTAATTAACACCATCACTTATGGAGTTCTATACAGATCCCTATAAGCCGCTAATTAACCCCATCACTTATGGGGGTCTATACAGACCCCCATAAGTCTCTAATTAACCCCTTCAGTCCCAGGACTCTCATGACACTAAGTCTAAGCACTACCCTACACTACACTTTTAGCCACCCCAATAATCCAATAAATCTAAATTAACCCCATCTAAGTAATTAACCCCCTCTAAGTAATAAACTCTCCTCAAGCTAATTAACCCCATCTAAGTAATTAACCCCACCTCTAAGTAATAAAACCAACTCAAACTAATTAACCCCATCTAAGTTATTAAGCCCCCCTCTAAGTAATAAACCCCACTCTAAATAATTAACGCCATCTAAGTAATTAATCCCCCTCTAAGTAATAACCCCCTCTAACTAATTAACCCCATATAAGTAATTAACCCCCCTCTAATTAAGAAAAACCCCTCTAACTAATTAACCCATCTAAGTAATTAACACTATTTAACCTTCACCATACCTAATTAACCTTATCACTAACCACTTAACCCCATAAAGTCCCATTTAAACCTATATAGTCCCATTTAACCCTATCTAGTCCTATGTAACCCTATCTAGACCTATTTAATCACATATAGTCCTATTTAACCCTAACTGGGCCTGTTTAACACCAAATGTACCCAGTATCCCCATACCATAAACCCCCTCCTACCCTACCCTATTAACCCCTAATACAATCCTTTTTACCCCACTAATTACACAAAATAAAGACTCCTAGAATTACAGAAAATAAAAATCCCACCTAATTACACAAAATAAAAAAAGGACATTATCAGAAAATAAAAAAGTACATTATCAAAAAAAAAAAAAAAAATTACATAAAATAAAAATGCCTAGGTTACCAAAAATAGAAAAACCTAAGTTACAGAAAATAACAAAAGGCATTCATCACATAAAATAAAACATGCATCACATAAGTGGATTTTTCTTTTTGTAAGTAAAGGGTGATTAATTGCAGAGTGCATTAATTGTGTCCAGTTGAGAGGGGTGTAGTTTGATTGTGTTAAACTAGCATAAAGGTTTGTGAGCTGTTTTGGGGCTGTTTGCAAGTGGATTTTACTTTTTGCAAGTAAAGGGTAATTAATTGCAGAGTGCACTAATTATGTCCAGGTGATTAGGCAGAAGTTAATATAAACAATAGATCGGGCGAACTTGTGAGCTTGAGAACACTTCTAGTATAAGTGCAGTTCTAGTAAAAGTGTAAGAGTTTAAATAAAAAGAGGGACTTCAAAGAAAAAGGGGCAGACTTATAGTGCAAAAAGGGAGGGGAATATATACATTTAAGAAGGTAGAAAGAGCAAATCTGGGGAACTATAGACCTGTGAGCCTCACTTCTGTTGTACGAAAGCTTTTAGAAGGTTTAATAAGGTATAATATACAAGAATGTGTCTATTTGAACAGGATTATAAGTAGGAGTCAACATGGATTTATGAGTAATAGGTCATGTCAAACAAATCTTATTAGTTTCTATGAGGAGGTTAGTAGGAACCTGGATCAAGGCAACTCAGTGGATGTAGTATTTTTGGATTTTGCAAAGGCTTTTGATACAGTGCCACATGGGAGACTATTGTGCAAACTAATAAATACAGGAATTGCAGTAAATATCTGCTCATGGTTCGAGAAATGGCTAAATGACAGGAATTAAAGTATTGTGGTAAATGAAACATAATCAAAATTGTATAAATGTTTTTAATTAGGTCCTCTCCCCTTTAACATATTTATTAATGACGTAGAAGTAAGATTCGAAAATATTTTCTCCATTTTTGTTGATGACAAGTTGTGCAAGGTGCATAAATTAGAGAAATGGGTGACTAAATGGCAGATAAGATTTAATACATCTGGGAAGGAAAAAAAGCCATGCAATGTATAATCTTAATAAATCAAATATAGGGATATCTGATATTGGGATTTGAGTACTTGTGGACAACCCCCTAGGTAACAGTGCTTAAAACCAAGCAGCAGCTGCAAAAGCAAATAAAATATTAGCATGTATTAAGAAAGGTATAGAAGCAAGGGAAGCAAATATACAAATCCCTAGTATGCCCTAATTTGGAATATGGAGTACAATTTTGGGAACCACATCATAAAAAGGACATTTTAGAGCTGGAAAAGATACAGAGGGCAACAAAACTAATAAGGTGAATGGAGGGGCTAAGTTATGAAGAAAGACTAACCAAATTAAATTTATTTTCTCTAGAAAAAAGGCATCTAAGAGGAGATATGATTATCTTGTATAAATACATCCAAGGTCAGTAGAAAAAATTGTCAATTGAGCTTTTTGTGCTAAGAGGTTTTCAACTGACAAGAAGACATCCCTTGAGGTTAGAAGTAAAAAGATTCCACCATAAAGAAAGAAAAGGGTTCTTCACAGTAAGGGTGGTTAATCTGTGGAATTCTCTAGGTGGTGACACCGGATTCGATAGATAACTTTAAAAGGGGACTGGATATTTTTCTAATTAATAAGGGCATTCAGGATTATCCTGGATAATTAGAAAGAGAGTATTGATCCAGGGAGGAAACCGATAACCAGTATCTGGGGTCATGTTATAAATAACTAATCGATTTCACAGCTATAATGACCCACTGGCAATAAAGTGGTTAATGTGCAAGACATGTCCTGCTTGTTGATACTACTCCCAGCAAACAGGAGATGCAATCTCTTGTAAAAAAACAAAAGAATGAGAACCTCTATTCACGCAAAAAACACCCTGCTGGTTTTGCCAGAAACTGGAACTCATCAATCAGGGGTGTGTCAGTCTTAGGGAGCAAGGCTGGAATTAACATTTGCCCAACAGATGCCATGGGTCAATCAGAGGTCAAAGCTTCTATTCTTGGAGATATACTGACAACCACAGGCCATCTGAGATGGAATTTACCCCAATCAGCAACAATCTGATTGGCTGGGACAATCTTCAAGGTGTGACTATAATGTGTATAACTGGGCAAAATGGAATTGCTGTGCAGTAGAATTATATTGAGGAAAGGAACAGAAAGATATAGGTGGAATACTCTACACTTGCATACACACACTCAGAGACATTAGTATTATATAAATACTGTAGATTATACAAATAGAACCATGTATATTCAGACGCTAATATCACCACTACCTGTTCTATGTTAATAAACCCTTTAACTTATACGTTTCCAGTGTTTTGGAGTTTATTTAAGCTGTCAGATGTAAGTTAACAGGTGTTCAGAAGATACAGTTATAAAAACAGTATAAAAGGACAATATTTAACAAGTCAGGAAGGAATTATTTGTATTTCCCTTTGAGACGATTGGCTAAGTATCACATGTTTTTTTTCTGTTTGCCTTCCTCTGGATAAATTAATTATTCATTAATAATTCATTAACAATTAATTAACAACTAATCCACATATTGCAGATCAGAGGAGATCTTAAAAGGTTTAACTTGATGGACTGAAAGTCTTTTTTCAACCTCAATTACTATGTAACTATGTAAAAATAAAACATACATTACATACAAAAAAAAACCTCACTACATACAATTAAACCCCTAACTACATACAATAAAATACCTAACTAGATACAAAATCCCTAAATCTCACCTAAAACAACTCCTGTCACTAAACTAGGAATAGGGTAAATAAGCCCACTTACCTTGCCTAAATGCCCCACCAGCGACGATTCTCTGGCCTTCGTCCTAGCATAAGGGCCCATCCTTCATGGCCGCACCCCTAGGATAAAAAAAAACATACAATTAATAAAAACCTAAACACAACATATCATCATAAATATTCTAAATATGACACTTATCTTTCTGCCATGCCCCCGTCCTCCTGGTAGTCTTCGCGGGCAGGGCTGATTGGCTCACACCTTGGCGCCTTCTGATTGGCTGAAATTTGATTGACAGCGTTTTCAGCCAATCAGAAGGCATCATTTGAATTTTTTACAGGAGTATGCTCAAAAAGCCTCATTTGCAGAGGGGAGCTCCTCTAGGTGGAGCTCGGTTGCTTTTTTTCTTATTTTTTTTAGAGTGGCAGATTTTTTCCGAGGGTCCCTGCTGGTGAAGACTACCAGGAGAAGTGGGGCATCACGGAAAGGTAAGTGTCCTATTTAGAATGTTAATGATGATATGTTGTGTTTATTTTGTAAATAATTTTTTGTTTCTTTTTATCCTAGGGGTGCCGGACCTGCGGGCATGATGGTCCCTTATGCAATCGTCTTTGGAGGGGCATTTGGGCAAGGTAGGTGGGCTTATTTATCCTGTTCTTAGTTTAGTGAGGGGAGTTGTTGTATTTGAGATTTAGGAATTTTTATTGTATGTAGTTATGGATTAACTGTATGTAGCTAGGTGTATTAATGTGTGTAGTTAGAGTATTAATGTATGCAGTTAGGGGTTAAATTATATGTAGTTAGGGGTTTTATTGTATGTAATGTATGTTTTATTTTATGTGATGTATGCCTTTTCTTATTTTCTGTAACTTAAGGTTTTTTTATTTTGGGTAACTTAGGTTTTTTTATTTTATGTTATTTTGTTTTTTTAGTTATGATAATGTTCTTTTTTGTTTACTGATAATGTTCTTTTTTGTTTACTGATAATGTTCTTTTTTATTTTGTGTAATTAGTTGTGTTCTCTGTAATTCAAGTTTTTATTTTTATTTTGTATAATTAGTGGGGTAATAGGATTTGTTTTAGGGGTTAATAGTGTAGGGGTTAATATGGTAGGGTAGGAGGGGGTTTATGGGATGGGGTTTACTGGGTACATGTTGGGTTAAATAGGCCCAGTTATGGTTAAATAGGACTAGATGGGGTTAAATAGGACTAGATAGGGTTACATAGGACTAGATGGGGTTAAGTAGGACTAGATAGAGTTACGTTATGTGGTGTCCTATAAGGGTCTGCATAGACCCTTATGGGACTGATGGGGTTAAGTAGTGTCCTCTAAGGGTCTGTATAGACCTTTATGGGACTGAGGGTGTTAATTAGAGATGTATGGGGTCTGTATAGACCCGCACAAGTGATGGGGTTAAATAGAGGCTCATGGGGGTCTATATAGGCCTCTATAAATGGGTTAATTTTGGAAGGCTGCGGGGGACCTGATCGGGACCACTGCAGCATGGGGATGTATTTAGGGAGTAAGGAAGGTTTAGGTGCCAGAGGGTGGAACAGGGGCCGAATCATGCTGCTCGGGCAGCGTACATAAGGGATTTCTTAGCCTTTGCAGGAGATCTGGAGCACCCATGGGGCTTCAGCTAACATTTACGTGTTACGGGCTAGCTTGCGGGGGACATCTTAGTAATTTAATAGCATGATTGGATCGAAAGGGCTACATGGATGACAGATCAATGGGTTTTCGGGCTGCAACGTTACACATTGCCTGTCTCTTAGGCATTTCTCAATAGCCTGCATTTTCATATGCAAGTAAGCTGAGTGTCCGTATTAGAGGGAAATTTACAGCAAAGTAGTGGTCCTGATGTCACTACATGCTAAGAGTTATATCTTAGCTCTAATTTAATAAGGCTTTAAATGAACAAATGAACAAAGGTATCTAAATTTAGTTTGGTAATAACCCGTTTTCAGTAGCATCTGACATGCTTCTGAGAAATATAACCAAGAAAGCCTCTTTACCGGAAAAACTTTTTGAAGAGACTCTAATGAGAGCATAGAGCCATTTTGATAAACATCTCCTATAATCTTCATACCATTTTCTTTCAAAATAAAAAAAAACAATCTAGGTTGTTGTTATATACTAACATATCTAAAGGAGTCATTAAAGATAGGAAACTAGAAGGTTTTAACTGATCTCTACGTGTATATCAGAGTTTAAGTATTGACAAAATTCCTTTTGGTAGCTTATTCAATATCTTAACTTCTTAATCTGGCAGCCACATAAAAAGTTGCCTAGGAAGATGAATAACCATATCGTCTTCAATATTTAGCCATTTATCTCTACTATGAAAGTTATTCCATCCTAATAAGTGAGAAACTACTATTGCTTCATACATAACCTTTATGGATGGTAATGCTAACCCACCATTATCGTATCTCATTTTCATAATATCTAATCTATTCCTTGGTGTTTTACCATTAAACAAATATTTATCAATCATTTATTGAAAGCTTTTTATAATGTAATTTGGAATTATTATTTTTTTGTTTTTTTGTTTAATCTAAGGAATACACCTGAATACATAAGTAATCTCTGGGATAATCATGGTGATATTCAAAATATATCTAATATGGTTATATACAAATAGCAACTTATATTTTAATAGATTTCTTAAACAGAAATAAGTTCTTATACCCAAATAGGTAATACATTTACAATTCCATTTAAAATTATTTGTTTGTTGTAAACTTTGTACTTGAGCTCAATTTAATCCTTTAAAAATAACTTCTAATTTTAAGATATTAACTTTAAAATATGAAAAGCTACTATATTCATCCAAAATTTTATATAAATTAAGATTTCTCTGGATCTGACAGTGTCAATACAATATCATCTGCAAAAAGTGATATTTTGTAAGCAGTCTTGCTTATCTTCATCTATTGTATATTAATTGAACTTCTTATCAACTCTGTTAAAGGTTTAATAGTTCAAATAAAAATCAGATAGGGAACATCTTTGTCTTCTTCCATTGTCAATGTGAAATTTGTCTTTCTCAAATCCCAGTCCACAAACTGAGGCTATGGGATTTCAGCACCTAGCGATAGATTGAGCAAAATGATATTATTTTTATTTGAATAAGAAATGATATTAATACATTTTCTAATATTGTCTGAACCCTGTCTCCTATTAATAAATCCAACCTGGTAACAATTTACTGCGTTTTTAGTTTACAGAGTAGAATTTTTATATCCACATTAATTAATAATATACTGTAGGTTTGTAATACATTCTTCAGGGTTTTCATCTGGTTTTAGAATATTTGAAATTTGAGCTTCCTGCATCTCTAAAGGCATAATTCCATTTTTCTGAATCTCATTAAACATCTTATTTAATGGTTTAATCAATTCTGATGAAAACATCTTATAGTAAGAATTCACAAAACCATCTATCCCCGGTCCTTTGTTTGTTTTCAAATAAAGCATAAAAGATTCAGTTTCTTTTGGATTGATACCCATATTTAGTGTTGCTAATTCTTCCTCTGAAATCTTTGGAAGATTAATTTTTACTAAAAAAAATAGCAATATAATTTTTAGAGGGATTAATACATATTTCCTGTTCTAAATGTTCTAAGGTTTTACCGGCAATTCTTTTCTGAAAATTTAGATTTTTTCAATCTATTAAGCAAAAATTGACCTGCTTTATTCCCTGTAGCATATTGGTTATATTGATTGGTTATTGGCTATATTGGTAATGTATAATCACTTGAATCCGTAAATCCAGGTTATTACCTGGTAATTGTGAGAGGGCCCCTCCCCCGTCTCACTCTTTATTAACCGGTAATTCCCTGCACATGGGTGCTCACGAATTCAGTGCTTGTCAGCAGAGTGTGTCTCAGCTTGCAGCACTTTCAGCTGTTCTCCAGACACTGCTCTGCCTTCGTTCGTCGTTTTTTCGCTCATTTTCCGTCACATTCGGTAAGTCTATCCTCATTTCATTGAGTCATATCATATATGCAGTTTAAAGTTAACTGCAGTTTAAAGTTAAAGATAAATGTGGTTTATCTGCTATGGTGTTTTATGTTTGCTGCCTGGGTATAGTGGTTTTTAGTTCAAATTGGGCAGAAGTGTCGTTTCTCGTGAGATTTTGGCTATTGTTTAGTATTATGGCTCTTCCCCGCTATTTCTATATTATACTTACTTGTTGCTGGTTAATTTAGAAATATTTTCAACTTCTATTGTTTTATTTTCGTCTGCCATTCCCAAGATGGCCGCCGGACTCTCGCATCTCGCAAGATTTCGGATTCTTTCTTTACCTTGTCTGTTTCACCACTTTTCCTTAGCAGGAATTGGCCACATAGCTTGGTAACATGATGCTCATATGATTGTTCTACTTAATATGCCACTATGCTTTCACTGTGGGTCACTTCATTACACATTCATATCTGCCACATCCAATATGGCCACCTAACTCTCGCATCTTGCGAGATTTCGGGTTCTTTCGTTACCTTGTCTGTTCTACCACTTTCCTTAGCAGAAATTAGCCCCCAAGCTTGGAATCATGATGCTCATATGGTTTGTAATACTTAATATGCCATTATGCTTATACTGTTGGTCACTTCATTACACATTCATATCTGCCACATCCGAGATGGCTGCCAAACTCTCGCTTCTCGCAAGATATCGGGTTTTCGTTATTTTATACTGCGGTGTGTTAGCGGAATTAGTTACTTCAACCAAGGTACACTTGCATCTTACTGGATGTGGTTTTGGCTGGATTAGTAATGCATGAATACACTTCATATCCTTGCTGTCTGCCACATTTCTGCAACTCTATCGATCTTTAGCATACTGTCTTTCCTATTCAGCACATTAATAAAATTGTACACCATAGCTGAATATTTTAATTGTTATCAGATATATGCATTTGTATATGGGTTTTGCCGGTCAGTCATTCTCTTTTCTCTAGCTCTTTTTCTGCGTCTCCATATGTTACTTGTTCTATTACTTATCTTTTACTTCTAGGTTCTGTGCACATTTTCATTCCCTTTCTTATGGTCACTATATCTTCATTTATAATTATGTGGTTCTGCATTGTTACCTTTCTAAATTTATTTCTTGTTTCCACGTATCCATCAATGTCAATAATTCCATTATACATTTATCCCCTACATTATCATTACCACCAAATAGTCTGTACATACATTTTTATTACTGCCCGCATGTTGCCCATTTTGTATTAAGCCGCTATTATTTACGTCATTTACATGTCATTTTATTAATATTAATCTTTGATATTTTCAGTTAGTCAATCTCTTAGCACCTGTCATAGGTTAACTCATTTCATAAATCACTACTAGTCGCTTTATTCGTCCCTTTCATCATGTCGCACTCTAAATCTCTGAATCACGTTGTCCGTTTTGTGGTACATTTTCACTAATGGATTCACGTTTCTTATCAATTCACTCAATTCATTTACATCGTCGATTTCGGTCAGTACTTCGGCCCATCGTGGGTAATCATTCGTCCATAGTCGCTCCTTTACGTATCGTTACAAATTTCTTCTTCCATATTCAATTATAGGGTTAAATATGACTGATAATGTCCCAGCAGCTCTGTCTTCGGACTCAGCATCCTCTCCTGGTAGAGCATCCTCATTGTAACATAGCATAACTTCTCCAAGAGTTTGGACTGTTCCAAGGCTCATACAGGAGCTTACTCAGAGGGGCATTTAATTCCCAGCTTCAGCCAGGAAGCTAGAGCTTTATAAATTATTACAGGAGGCAACAAATCCTGCGACTACTCCAGTAAATGTGCCTTCTGATCAGTTTCAAACCTTACATCAAATGATTACGGAGTTAACGGCC